>VZTN01017311.1:0-75300 GCA_013400515.1 Erpornis zantholeuca
CTAAACATTTTTCCCTGCTAACTTTGCCTATCATTCTATTGCAAAGATTTCAGCTGTGTCCTCCTTTATTTTGTTAGAGATCAAAAATCATGTACATGAATGTATTCTGGTGCAAAAGATATGTGAAACTTAATTGGGTCCAATTGGTTTGAAAATGGGATACAGAAATGAATGTGATAATGACTGCCATAAGCAAACTTTCCTTTTATACTTTAAAGCACAGCTTCTCTATTCTGTCCCCTTCTCTATAACTTTATTTGATTAAGTAGTTCTATTCTGATCTTATACTAAAAATAACGAACAATTGAAATTTAGTCTGTGTTAGTGTGAGGGGCTTTCAGTCTGCCACGGGGCAAATTCTGCTCAGTGTCAAGGGCATAAGTAAAGGCAGAGAATGAGCTCATTTTATGTTCCAGTTCCATGAAAAAATCAAAGTTGTTCAGTAGTTAATATATTTTCTACCCAAATATCCTATTAATTAAAGAACCGTGCTCTACTCTTTTCCTTCAGGACCCCAAACCTCATAAATTTTGGTTCTTTGGGTTCAAAGTGATCTCAAATTCATTTCTCCCTAATCGGTTAGCTCATTAAGCAACTTTAACCACCTTATGTAACAGCTTTTATGTTAAATAAATTATAATAAGGAATCAATAGTAAAGCTAGCCTGATCAGGCAGAGGATCAAAGCTTTAGAAACAGATTATTGGCTGTATGTCCTTGCAGTGTGATCTCTATGAAATTAAGGGCAGAGGCTTAGTAGTCTACAAAGTAATTTTTATATTACAAGTATACAGATACATGACTAGTTTCCTGTGCCTATGGGTTTTCAAACAGCTGCAAGAACTGGTAAAAACTAAAATATTTGCAGGTAAAAACTCAAAACACTCCAAATTACTTAATCATATTTTTTGGATTGTTCAATTTTTTTATGAATTTGTGAACAATAGCATAAACAAAATATTTCAAAACTTTTTTTTCTTAAATAACTGTCTTTTTTAATGTTGCATAATTTTTCACATAGTCATTCCTTATTCATTTACATTGTCTAACATGTGATTAAGTAATATCAAGTTTCTGAATTTTCAGCACTACATAAAATAAGGTTTCTTTTCTGGGAAATCAGGCAATATTCATATTTGTTTTAATACTTAATGTATGCTGCAAATGTGCCAAGCAGTGGAAACAAAACAGGATGAAAAAAGTTAAGGTTCTTTTGTAGAAAAAAATGTCACCCAGAACACAAACAGTTCTTGCTTAAAGTTCTACTTTTCTCTGGAGTGCAGCTTTCTAAAGTGCATTGGGGGATACAGCTTAAATTATGTCAGTGATTTGCAGGTAATATCTGCTTTGTGTACAAGTGGAAGGAGAGTTTATTCTAACTGCCAGCTCCACTCAACTTGCGACCTAAAAGTGAAGGAGGCAAGGCTTGGTTTGGTCTGGTTTGACTTTATTTTGCTTGGATTTTTTAATCAGGTATCACCAGTAATAAAGTTTCTGTAACTGAAACTTGTCTTCTAAATTGGCTTATGACATGGCAGACAGAATAGAATAAATATTATTTTCTGCAATATTCTTCTTTACAGCAAAGAAATCTTTGAAAGCTTTCTTACTAAATGCAACAGATTCTGAATGTTTAAGGGTGAGCATCTTCAGAGGGAGCCGACCCTAGAGGGCTACAAGAAATGTTCAACCCTCACAATTCCCAGCCTTAGTCACCCTTGCTTCCTTGCAACACTTGATATTATTTCTCTCTGTCCTCAAAATGAAAAAATAGCCCATGGGAATTGTTTCTTTGCTGTACCCAAGAAATCAAGCTTCAGAAACAAATGAATACAACAGAACAAGCTCACTTTTTCTGTAAGTTTATATTTTATTGTCACAGCAAATCCGTGTCTCATCACCTGCTATTTTCAATCATCTGGTAGAGAAAGGGCACTTCCTGTTCAGGCTCTCTGGCATACACAGGGACTGGAGCTGGTATACAGAGGGAACCTTTCTTAATAATGGTTATAATTTTCATTTGGAGTTCAAGTGTTTTCCACTTCTGAATGTTTCAAACTCATATTCTAATACAAACATATTTAATCATTTTGTATGTGGTTCAAAAACTGACAGTTTTAACTTTAGAATGAGAAGATTAAGTACTGTTCTCTTAACTGGGCACTGTGGTTAGTCATAATGATTTTAAATCCTGAACCTTCTGTATTTCCCTAAGTTGTTGGTCCACTGTATAGTTACTGAGCACTGAAAGTTATGTTCAAAGATCTCTCCTGTTCAGAACATCTTTCCAAAGACTGTTCTTTACTCATATATATACAGAAAGTCTTTGCTGCATGCATGATGCCAGGAGGTCAGGGAAGAGATTTTCAAGTACCGTGATAAAGATGAGGCTGTTTCCAAGTGTCTAATCTAGCATGTCCAGATCAGTGCTACTCTACTTCTAGATTATCATCTATGCCATAATAATAGTTAGCCCTGAGGCTGATCTGCAATCTTAATTAAACTGTTGTGAAGTCAGTTCACAATAATAATGAATTAATTATCTGTGGTAGAGTCCATAAATTTCAGAGAAAGAGACACACTTCACAACAGTCATGGACTCAGGAGCAGTGCATGGTTATCATGGCTGAGCTGACAGCTAAATAGTTTTACATACTGCATGTACCCAGTCAGGGCCAGTTGCTGCTGCTCTAAATCCAATGCTTTTATCCTCTCTTCCCTTATGGAGTTGCTTTATCTACCTGCCACCCAATGAGAAGTACTGCCTTGCTCTGGTGTGAAGCCTGAGCTCTCTCTCATGTTTTTAGTTCTACTCCAGGATATATTGGGCTCTCTCTTTCGTCCAGACAGTTTGGGTTAAAAAGTGCCCCACTGATCATTTGGAATAGTGTGCCCAGTCTTCATTTTACACTTTTCAGTTTCTTTGCCTTGGTGACTTAATTTTTTTTTTGCAAGGAACTATATTCTTTTATTTACTTCAAGCCTTATACCATTTAATTATCTTTTTGCTCTTATATCACAAAACCAGGAGAGGAAATTTCTTTGTTTAATTTTTTCATACATGCTTATTTGATCATTCATTTTTTCATATACATTTCTGGTTTCCATATTTCCTTTCAGAAAAAGAAAATTGCAGGCTTTTCACATTCCTATTATTCTTCAATGCCTTTGAACATTCTTATTTTGTCTGAATTCCCTGTATTTCTCCCTTTATTTGTTACAGTGGTTAGCAAAATCACTTTTCATTGAACAAATTATTTACAAGTATTTGGCCTCCTCTATATTCCCAACTGTAAAGTTTCTTCACTTTTTTAAATACACTGAGCAGATTATTTTTCTGAAATTGCATAACTGATTTATTAATCATTTACATTTGGATATTTGTCATTAGAGTCCTTGTAAAACTGCCATGAAACATCTGAAAAGCAGATCTCCTATCTGAATAGATAAAATATTAATAGATCAAATACATTCTATGAATAATATTACAGCCAAGTGGCGACTTCAAATGGGACAAACTATTCATAGATGAATGTTGAAAATAAGGCTCTGTGACCTAAGTAATTTAAAAGTTTGTCAAAATTAAGATTTTTAAATTCTTAAATTACAAAGAATAATACATTTCTTTCAGCAACGTATTCAATAGTTGTAGAAATTCAATGCGAATGGTTTTAATGCGGAACGACAGGAACACATTGAACAGGACACTCATAAGGGACAAACCTTTAAAATTAGATGCTCATGTTAGACTTCTTAATGTTAGATACCAAGAGCAGAGCAGAGGCAGGAATCTCAAGTAATTACATGCCTATCTAAGTCATTTCCAGGGATTTTACTCAATGCCTGAAAGGCAACTAATGTCTTTCAGGTTCAAAGTGCTACCTAAGTCCTTTAACTATCTTTAGAAATGTTATCCCTAAAAGAATGGCCTGTTAGGCAAAGATGCAGCTCCTTCTATAGAAAATAAAACGATGAGTGTAGGATTGTAATTTTAAGCAGTAATTTAAAAGATGGAATATTAAACAATACTAATTCAACCAGCTTTAGCCACAAAATAACCTTTCCTGCCTCTTCTTTCCTTCTCCTTTCTTTTTTCTTTAGCATTTCCCCATAAAACTGTAAGTCTCCTCCAAAAATAAAAAAAAGGAAATGGGTCAGTAGATGTTCAAAGGTATTATTAATGTCCCTGTCACAGTAGTTCCTTGTCCACTGGGAAATTGCTCATTTATGGTGAACTAGACCTCAACTATAGATGGAGTTTTATAAGTTAAAAATATTTCCCTTCTTAATAATAAAGAAAAACTTTGACATAATACATTAAAAATGTCACTGAGGGCACTGTAGATGACTAATGAGTGATTTGAAAAGGATGAGTGCAATGTTTAGTCTTATAAGATTATTTATTGACTGTACTTTTACCATATCCATTTTTTGATTGACCTTTTCTGAAATATAAGGATTACCCTGTATCTGTCACCATGTTTAGGAGGTTTTGGTCATAAAGATTAATGGATGAGGATATACAAAAAAGGATTTTTTCTCTTATTATATTTTAAAGAGGAAGTAAGTCACTGCTAGCAACACTGCATCTATGCTAATCACAGTCTACATATTTGCAGTTACTTGCAGGAATCAGTTTGTTATCATAACCTTGAAATCTACCAAGTTTTTTAAATAGAAAATCCAACTATTTCTATGAATAATAACTTGTGCTTAAAATGTGCATTTTATAATTGCATTAGTTAAATGTTTAGGCTAATTTAAACTGGACAACATTCCCATATATTTAACAAAATAATTCATAACAAACCCTTCCCAGGAAAGAAATGAATTAGGATACTTAGAAATTGCATGAAGATTTGGATGGTAAAGCAAAGCAAACCTACAACTTTGATTCGTCCTCTTGACAGTAGTAAAAGGCAGATTCAACTGTAACATCCAGAGAAGAAAACATATTTGATATCTCAGCACCAGGCAAAAATTTGCTATTTAAGTGAGAGTAAATGACATTGAGCAGGAATTGGAACGATTACACCTTTCTGATGAGTCATAACTAATAAAGCAGTCTAATGCTCATGAAGCGAAACTGGTGGCAAAAGTTAGAAGAATGCAACTGGCAAGATCAAGGAAGCAGTGAAGGAGAATATGCATCTCACACACATTAGCCCAATGGCATCCTGGCCTGTATCAGCAAAAATGTGGCCAGCAGGACCAGAGCAGTGATTGTCCCTCTGGGCTCAGCACTGGTGAGGCCACACCT
This sequence comes from Erpornis zantholeuca, assembly GCA_013400515.1. NCBI lineage: Eukaryota > Metazoa > Chordata > Aves > Passeriformes > Timaliidae > Erpornis > Erpornis zantholeuca. Next base: position 5,260 of record VZTN01017311.1, read on the forward strand.
CAAATCCTCTGTCCAGTTCTGGGCCCCTCACTGCAAGAAAGGCACTGAGGTGCTGGAGCATAACCAGAGAGGGGCAAAAAAACTGGTGAAGGGTCTGGAGCACAAGTCATGAAGAGCTGTGGAGGAAGCTGGGGCTGTTTAACCTGGAGAAAAGGAGGCTCTGGGGAGACTTTATCACTCTCTACACCTGCCTGAAAGGAGATTGTAGAGAAATGGGGGTCTGTCTCTCCTCCCAGGCAGCAACTGACGGGACAAGACAAAATTGCCTCACTGTGAACCAGGGGAGATTTAGGGTGGATCTTAGGAAAAACGTCTTAATGAAATGCTGGTCAGGCATTGGAATAGGCTGCCTAAGGCAGTGATGTAATCGCCATCCTGAAAGTATTGAAAAAGCATGTAGATATGGCACTTGAACACATGATTTAGAGGTGAACATGGCAGTCCCAGGTTAGTGGTTGGACTCTATGACTTAAGAGGTCTTTTCCAGCCTCAATGACTTTAAGACTCTAGGTGGTTTAGAGGAAAAAAAAAAAAGAAGAAGAAAATTTAAAGAAAAAAGAGACCTACTGTTTTTGCAGAAGAAAATGTCTCAGTGACTTATTAGACAAATCTGCTGACTGTGTATAGAATTCTAGTATGAACATAGAGAGTAAATTAAGACAGAGATTTTCATATCTAATGTGGCAAGGTATAAAATCTCAGGTAAAATCAATTTACAAATACTTGCATAAACATTTTACAAATACGAAGTTGGTAAAAAGTGAGAAAGAAAATATTTACTGTTTATTGTGAGATTATCCAGCATTTAATGTAGAATTCAACCCCTTGAACTCTGTCCCACTTTTACTTTTCTGTTTAGATTAGTATTTTTCATGTCTACAAGTACTGTCTCTCTGCTCCACAGAAACCACAATTTTATATTTTACATTTTTCTCAATTATTTCGTTCTCAGTGGTGAATAGTTTCCTTCTTCTCTTCTCTCTGCATATGTCTCTTCCTCTTCAATTTCATCTCCTCTCCTCCTGTCTCCTCTCCTGTCAATGTGTGGGCTTCCGCTCTTGCAAAATTGCAATAATTTGATTTATTCACATCTGCAATGAAAGAATTCTTATGAATAGTTACAGTGTCTCAGCTGACATAGAATGGCTTTTTACTTCAGCCATTTGTGTGTCTAAGTCTTTATCTTTCTTTCTAAGCTTTTTTCAAATAGTTAAAAAATCCTGAGAAGTTCATATGTTGTAATCTGTCTGTTATTGGAGGTACTGAAACACACTCTTTCAGTAGTCTCATTGAAACTATCAGGACACTTTACACACCTGAGCTTCCACAAGAGATTTATAAATCTTATTTCTCAGAGAGGCACCACATTATTTTTCAGTCTCTGAACTGCCACATTGCTCTATGCCTGCCTCAGTTTCCATTCTTCTTCCTCTCTTAGGGGACATCTACAAGGCTACATAGCTATCATATCTACTGCTAGACCTCAAGTAGCATTCAGAGTGTGATTCCCAGAATAGGCAACCCTCCTGTCTCTGGGCAAGAGAGCTGGTGCTGCTCATCCACTCAGAACACTGCTGAATTGTGCACGGCTCTGTGTGCCACATGGAACTTCCAGGGGGGAAATTAGTGTCCTGATGCCTACAGAGCAGGAATTTGAGCCCTGATCTCCCAAACGCTAACCCATCTTCTAAGATGAAGGATTCTCAGAGACAGAGCTGTGCAAGAATATTAGTGTGGGAGAGAGGAGAGAAAAAAAGACTAACTCTTCAAGCATTTGTCAGAGATATGCAAGATAGAGATTCATGGAGATTCTAGTCCCAGAAAATTTGAGATAATTAAGCAAATGTGATACAATTTTCAGTGGAGTCACTGGAAAAAAAACTCTCAAATCACTCCAGGATATCTGGGTTTTGCAAATACACAGGGAAATTAAATTCAAGTTCTGGCTCCAAATCTCTTTCAGATGAACCAGTAACACTGTTCCTTGTGAGAGGTGCAGCCGGGGGTTGATCTTATTCTTCATGGATAAAGAAGACTATGAAAATGTCTTAGTGTAATAAAACTAAAACCTTAAATAGATAGATTTTTGTAGCAGACAGGAAGGCACATACCTCCACTTAGAACAGAAATTTAAGAACCTGAGTCATACTCTATATTTTTTCTGTTTTATACCCAGAACATCTGTGAGTCTTTGCACAGCCTCTTAGTTCTTACCATGAGATGTTATGTGTGAGAAGTTTGGTTTGATGGATGTTCCCTCTAATTAGGATATGCAGTGCTGATTGTACCCTGCCTTAATCCTGTTTTTTAGGAAATACTACAATGAAATATAGATTCACACAGCCTAAAGTAGTATACATCAGAAGAACTACCAACCTCTTCAACTGTGCTCCTCTAGTAAATGTGATGTCATTAAAAATAGCTCTGTTGGAATGTAAAGAAGGGTAAGCAGTGTTCCAGACCTGATTTTGGCCATAAGACACTCGTGGGGACTCAGCTGACATACAGGAAGTAAACTAAATTTCTTTGTGCGTAAATCCCTTAAATGCTTCCTAAATCTCTCAGAAGGATCCTGGCAGAATATGTACTACTATACTACTTTCCTGCCTCTACAATACTTCTACAGTTATAACCAGATTTCTTCTTTAGTTCAGTACTGCCCTTAACTTCCTTAGACACAAGTCATGATCTGTATTCTCCTCCTTTTGTGAAACATGTGAGAGTATCTGCCTGTCTGATTAACCACACCAGACTCGTGTCTTACCTTTCCACAGTTGGACATACTCCATTGTGAGGATGAAAGGGAATTGAATTAGTGATGTCTTGTATAACATTGTGAAGATTAATGTACACTGCTGGATCTCTGACTACAGGAGTTCCCACTAGACGATATGATAGGAACAGTAAGATATTTTCTTATCTATGGCCATGACATTATGTCCTAGTTTCACGTACCACAGTACAAAGCAGTTGTTCTACTCAGAGATGTTATAGAAATTATGGAAATTGGAATAACAGAAAGGGAAAATTATTTTATCAAGATGAAACATCCCAACACTCTTCTTAAGAAAGCGTGTTGTTTGGCAATTACGTTAAACAACTTCCTGGAGGCTTGCATTTGCAGACGTGTGCTACACTGCATGATTCTGAATGACAGGTGCTTTCAGTAGTTTTCATCTCCACCTAGCTTCCAGACCTTGTATGAAATTCTCAATGTGATTGTGTAATCTATTTCTGCTCTGATTCCTGGTATTTGTCATGATCAGACATGGAGCTGGGTTAAAAGGGAGTAAATACAGTGCTTGCTCATACAGTTTCTCTTAGATGTCAGAATGCATCCTTCACACCCTTTTATCTCCCTTGTTCTGCTCTTTTTCTTTCTGTGGTGACTTTCCAATGGCTCCACTTTGCTCTTGGTCTTTTTTAACATGTGGGTTAAAGCTCTCGTTTCCATAACTAGAGCCAACAGAGGAGTTTTCATCCTGAAGTTGCTTTAATGGTAAAGCAATATCTTCTCTGCAATTCAGCAGTATTTCAGAAAGGCACCAGAAATTAAAAAATAATGGTCTGTTGAATAGGCTGCACAGGATTTTAGATCCACTTCTGCTAGATTTCGCCTGTCATATACTGGGGGAGGGGTATTATTGATCTAGCTTTAAACAGAATTTTAGTATTATAGAATAAAAGTATTTTCTGTGATAAGAAAGTTTTGTGAAACTACTGCGTGAGACAGAGCACAAGACAAATAGAGAGGATTTTTTTCACCAAAGCCCTATAAAGACAATCTTTATGTGCTTGCACACTCCAAAAAAAAGGAAAAATAGAAAATAAAAGAAAAATAAAAAGCCTTGAATGCAGTGTAGTTAGCTCTAGAGTCTCTCTCACAGTACCAATTCTGAGCTGTCAGAAGGCTGCTCTATTTTATTCTTTTTTTTCTCTCTGTGTGTGACACATTTTAGCTTTCTACAAAAAGGGAATAACAGGGAAGCAGCTCCGTCTAGCCTTGGAAAAGCTATTTAGCTTGCATATTGTGGAGCTGTCTTCCCTAGCTAGTTACTGCCATTTTATAACACTGCAGCATATTGGATCAAAGACTAGAACTGCCACCTCCTGTTTACAATGGGCTGGAGCAGTCATAGAATTGTCAGGGCTACTTTCTGCCTCACTCTGATTGGAAATAGGACTGAAAACGGTAGGTTGCTACCAACAGGTTAATTTCTTTTTTTTTTTTTAATTATTTAATTTTTGGCTTTCACCTGAAATGTCAATGCAAGCAAAGCTAAAACATTTAATCCAGAAGGGCAAGTGTCTTTTTTAATCCTTTCAAATATTCTTGAGTATACCTGGAATAACAGGCATAAATATGCATGAAATACTATTGTTTGAGAGATAATTTCAAAAGCAAAACCATGGAGACAGGAAAAAATCCCTATAAATAATCCTTGGAGTGTGTTCTAGATTTTTAATATATGTTATGCTGAGACAAGAGCTGTTGTTAGACTGCATAAACACAATGTCCCAAGGCTTAACACTTAGAAAGGATATTTTTATAGCTCTGCCAGTACCAAATTTTTGTGAGAGTCATCAGTGATTTTCATTTTGCAGTGACAATATGGTGTTTAAAAATATCAATTGACTGATAATAATACTTCCTTTTAAAGGTGAAATTAAATTGCAAGTATCCAGAGCAGGTAATTTGGGGGCTCTAGTAGGCTAATAAGCATTTGGCAGCCGAATGTCTACTCTATATTTCTGATTTATCTTTCCATCTTTAAGAAAGTGATTTTGTTGCTTATATTCACCAAAAAGATGTAGAGCAGAGAGACAATACACAGCAATATTCACACTGGACTAAAATACAAACTTTAATATTCCTATAACTGCATTTTGTTAATGCAGGTACCTTATCAAGAAGATGTGCATAAACCTCTGAAGCTGGGTTTTCAAAAGACAAAAGAAACACAAACAAGAATCATGGGTACTCACCATGTTCTTATAACACCAGCTAAGGTGGGAGACCTGTGCCTTCCTTCTGTGTCACTTCTACATACACTTTAAACAAACAATATCATTCTTCTTCCAGCATGTGCCTTGTGCAAGACCTAGGAATTGCATCATTGCTCCCATTTAGTGTTTCTTGTTGGTTATATAAGAGGTGCACATTGTAAAGTGAAAAATAATGGGATAATGATGAAGCTGAACTGCTGCTTTCTTTCTTCTGTCGGCTTTGACGTGTGCTGAGATCAGAGAGCAAGATGCATGCTGCATCATGGGACCAAGGATCTTGTGAGGATATTTGGCATCTATGATAAACCATCTGCATGTGACTTAAATCATTCTCAAAGATCAAACCCTTTTGCTTAATTATTTTTTGGTTTTTCATTGAAAGGCTGACTTGTATGTGCAAGCATCAGTGTTTTTTTGCAGTCTGTACAGGTGCCCTTTTTTCCTTCATGGTCTTCTACATCCATCTAGAACTTTTTATATTATTAGTTGTGGAAGTTTCTGATTTTAGGATGATGGTGAATGTGCATCCATCTCCACTCTGCACACTGGGTGTGCAATATTAAATGGACTAAACTTTGACAATACTGTTTTGTAAGGCCTCACAATACTGTATACAACAATACTGTATATAAAATAAAGGAATATGAACTATTTGGTACCTTGTATGTTCTAGTATATTGAATGATTATTTTTGATGGACTAAGAAGTACGTATTTTGTAAAAATTTGAAAATACTGGATCATAAGTTGCATTTTCAGCTCCTTTTTTTTCTTTTTCTTTTTTTTTTTTTTTTTCTTTTTTTTTTTTTTTTGTGCTTTTGTGTAAGCCTTATATTTCTGTAAAGTATTTGGGACTGAAAAGCATACAAATATTTTCTTAAATATTTTTTGCTTTCTGCATTGAGAGATCCCTAGGTTACTGAAATCTCTTTAGCATTTTTTCTAAACTCCCTTTCAAGACTCTGCATTTTGGCTCTGTTAATGTAATCAAGAGATTCTGTCAGTGGAAACTAATTCCAGAAAAAATCTGGTGCTCAGAACATAAATGGGACTTTGAAATGTAGCTCTTAGATTTTCCAGCCTGGTTCAGTTAGACCATCGTAACAAAATAGAGTGATTACAACTACTACCCAGTTATAACTGTATCTTCTAATTAATTACCTTTTCTCACAGGCTCACACATTTATGCATTAAGATTCTGGCAATGTTTTCTATTATTCTTTTTCAAACCTTGGTATCTTCATGTGTATTTGCTGAAAAGAGAAGCCAAGAGGAACCATTTAGTTTCTCTGTATTTACCAAAATTTATTAAATTAGTGGTACAAAGAGTAGTTTCTTTACACCTGCACATCAGATCCACTTCAAACAATATTCTAGTACCATTGACTTTTGAAAATATTTCACCATGGAACTGAAAAGAACTACTTTCCCAGGAGAGTACCTGTGTGCATCTTCTTGCCATGTAGTGGGTAGGTGATTATACTCAGCCATTTCTTTTCTCTTTTCTTCTAGCTGCAATCTAAAAGTCCTATTTTAACAGTATTATCCCAGAGGAGGGAAAAAAAAAATCCCTGAAATGTTTGTTAGATGAAAGGCTGTCTTTAAAAAAGAAAATATATTAATTTGAATACTGTTACTTAGGCAACATCAGAGATTCAGCATAGCTTATGACTTACTAAGAAGCCAAATGACTCCAGGTACATGTAAATCTAGTTAATGTAATTTCTTTATACTCTTGAAAAGCAACCATTTAATCTCAGACCACCTGATCAGGCTCCTTTATGTTTTTTCACCTAACTCCTCAGTGTCACATCTGGTACAGCTGGAAAAAAAAAAAAAAAAACAAAAAACACAACAAAAAGAATGTCTAGCTGTGTTGCTTTCCCTCTTCATAAATAAGAGTAAAGTCAGGCATTCCTTAACTATTTCACCTGTGATTTGTATTTCATTTTTCTTTTCACAAAACAGTCTTGTGGGGATGATGACTTTAAAATCCCTTCCTTATGTTGATATTTATAAACCACAGAGGGTGGAGGTTAAGCTCTGGCCCTGTTTTCAAACGCTTCTCTCATCAGCCAAGGTCAGGAGCTGAGCTCCTGAGGGACCTTGGGTTCATAGTTTTATTGCCAATGAGTAATGCCTTGAAACTGCATGCACTTCAAAAGTTTATGTGGTGCTGTTTTTAGTATCTTGATTAAAACTTAGTGGTAAACATAAAGTAACTCTGTTGTTACTATATATTTTCAAGTTTTACTACTTTTTCACCACTCCTCTCTATGATCAGAGTAATAAATGCACCTATATAGGTTTTGCCCTGACATTTTATGCTTCTGACTCCATGAATAAAATATGGTATAGAAATGCTGAAATAATGTCTCAGGCAATTAAATAAGCAGAATGACCTTATTAAATAGATGGTTTTCGATATTTAAAAGTAATATATCTATTTTAGATAAAATATGCAATTCACTGGTTTTGTGTTTCACATATCTTTTTTCTTTTTTCTTTTTCTCTTTTTTTAAAAAAAAATCAGTAAAAGACAGTCCAGAATTGCTCACCTCCACCTGCAAATAAATGTGGAAAGAAGCAGCCTGGACAGATTTACCCTTACAGAACATAATTATGATAATGGTTACACATAGATTTATTTAAGATTACCTCTATTCTTGGCATTTTCTTAAAGATTTGTGGAACTCTTAGCTTTTCCCCTTCCTTATTTTTTTCTCCTGGTAGTGTAACATGATGATCAGGTTCAGTGTCTAATGAGGCAGCCATTCTGAACACGTAGAGACAAAGAAGAGGTTTCCCTGGCAACGAGGACCATGCCAGAGCTCTCAGAACAGTTATTTCCCCTGTATCCAGGTTCCTTTTCTGTTTAGGATGCCTATTAGTGGGAGTTCACAGGCAGTGCCTAGCAAGCTTTTCAGAGATTACTGCTCCTAAATATACATAACAAAATACAGCTAAGGCTATGATTTATGAGTAAACTGAAGAGTGGCAAGCTGACATATATTTTTTCAGTTTTATATTTTCTTATGGGATCCTAAAGCAATGGTGACTATAAGTTCATTACATATGTCTAAGGCTATGAAATACACTGCCTATATCTCTTTAGAACTTCACTGGTCTCAGCAAAATTTGGATGAGTTCACTGAATTCTGAGCCATATTTCTGCTCTCACTAGAATAAGCACTGATCGAGGTTTTAGATGTAAAACACACATGAATTTAAGCACTTATGGATGTGATGAAATATTTAGAACTGCATGTAATATAACTTGAGTTTAAATCTCACTTTAAATGTAGAGAAAATTTACAGTAATAATAGTAGATATTTACTCTTTAAAAGTAAAATGAAATTACAATTACATTAAATTCTTTACTTCAAATCTTTACTTGCATCTGAAATCTATAAACCTTTCATGACGAAAACTTCTGAAATCAGATTAAGAGATGACCTTTTCCACATCCTTACAAGTTCTTGAGAGAACCGAGATTACTACACTACCCAGCCCTAAACTTGGTCAGTATCCTGAAATTTTTCATGCAGTGATCCAACTCAGCTGAGAGTTTTGATCTGGAAAGTGTTTTCAAAGTGCACCTGCTCTCACACATTAAACATACAATTGCAATTTCCACTTCATGTAGAACACAAACATTAATCTCTTGTCCAAGATACACACTTGAGATATAGAATAGAATAGTCCAGGTTGGAAGGGACGTACAAAAATCACCTAGTCCATCTGATAAAAGCATCTGTTAAATTCCACCTTCATCAAGAGAGAATTCAAACCAACCAGCTTTCTTTCCTTCTTTCTCCCTTCATCTCTCCCCTTTTCCTTCTCTTCCCACAGACTGCAACTTGCCCTAATAAACACAGCCTTGTGACTACATCACTCTATGAAGGAATGGACAGCACATGAACGAATATTCTGAGACAATAGAAAGGATTGTTTCTGGACAAGTACTGCAACCAGCAGATTTTTACTGCAGTCCTCATTTCATCTATCAGTAGCTGAACTTTTAAATCATTAATTCTGCTCATTTTAAATATATATCTATTTCCTGAGCACTTTAAAGTTCTCCAAGTGAAAATTCAAGCATTAGGATCCCAAGAGGACAAAAGCCCCCTACAGCCTTGAGTAAAGAACCTAAGAGGCAGAATTTAATATCTTTCTCTTCATTATTCAGTATTGATGATCTGTAGGAAGCTACATAGTGTCTATGCATTCTGAGTGGAGTCCTGCATATTTAGAGAGGACCCTAGGCAGGTGCTTCCACTGGGATCTTAAACAGATGACAACTAACTCCCCATGTCTGTGAGACAGGAAGGTTTTCTGACTGTCCTGGAACAAATGGAAGCCTTAGAAACAAGCTCAGCAAAGTTCCTTGTATCTAGTTCTCATACATTAACCAAATCACTTGCCATAAGTTCATCTGGGATTGATAGGCCTGGGATGATATGTCTTGGCTCTTCTTTACATCCTGTCTCATATTCAATTCCATTGTTATATGTAAAGTCAAGGGAGTTGCAAAATAGTGAGAAATTAAGGAAGAAAAATAAAGATGAGAAATAGGAGTAAAAATAAATTAAAAAGTGGGATCTTCCTTTGAACTTGTAAGGGAGATATTATCTTTTTTTTTCTCCTGTGAAGATTGCAAAGGAAACTCATTTCAGCTTTGTAAGACCACTAGGATTGCTTCAGACACAAAATGAATCAAGCCTCTTGTTGGATTATGTGGGTGGTATTTCCACTCTTCCCTAGTGGGATAATTCACAGCCTGCAGCTGTGGCATGAAAACTTAAATATTTTTTCTCTTTCTGTCTGGCTTTAAAAGGAAGGACCTGCATTCATTTGCTGTTTTAAAGAAAAAGGAAAAAGAAATTGAAGGCCCATTAAAGATTAGTAGTGTGAAACAGAGCAGTCATAAAACAAAACTGCATAAACAAAGAAGGAATTAATTTGCATATTTTAAAGCAGCTATAGTCTAGTATTTGAAAATGAATGGGAAGATATGTACTCGCCCAGGTGTATAAATAATAAGATAATGGTTGTAAATAACCCCTTTTGTACTGTTAAGAATCATAACTCTTTACTTACCTAGTCTTAAAGAATTAAGGTTTCTTTTTATACAGAATTTTAAAAAATATTATTATTACTACCTATTAAAATTAATTTCTTGGATTTTTTGTGTAGAATTCAAACAAATTAGATAATACATAAGCTAAGAACTTGCTAGTCTATATCATTAAAAACACTTTGCAAATTCCCATCTGAACTTCACTTCCAACTACACTTTCATTAGTCTAGGAATATCTCCTCCAAGGGAAAAAAACTCAAAGCAAACCAAAATAAACAAAACAAAAGTCAGAACAACAAAAAACCCTCAAACAAATAAAACTTGAATTCAATGTTTCTTCTTTTGCTAATGCAACATAAAGTTGATCTTCCATGTCATGTTTCTTAAGAGCTGCCTTAAAGTTTTTCCGAATCCTGTAAATTATTTTCTTTCCTTAATGGCTTGTTGTACTGTTTGCCAGTACAATGACTAGGAAATCACTATTAACACTTAAGCTAATTAAGTTTTTCAGAAAACATTGGTTACATTGTTCTCATTAACAGACTTAAAAAAAATACTATTCAGATATATGAAAAAGAAGATTGCTTTTAAATCTCAAGAAATGAATGTAAGTGTTCATATTCTGGTACATTAACAGCTTGTTCCAGTACATTGATATTTTATGTGGAAATCCTACTCTGCAATTAATATGCCTGATGTAAATTGAAAAACCCATAATCCATCCTTCTCTGTTGTAAAGTAAGAGCATATTATTATTGAGAAGCTACAGGATATCAGAACCATTTTTTAAAGTTGAATACCCATTACCTTAAATCTGCATATAAAACAGTTTTCTCTCAGAGTAGGTAATATATAACTGAATTTATCATGATACACATGAAAATATAAAAAATAAAAATAATAACAGTAATAATAATTTTTCCAGTGTGTTTCACCTCCACAAAGAAAATTACATCTTTTAACATTAATAAATAAAAATAGCTTCAAATTAAACACAAAATCATAATGAAATACTTGACTGTTCTAGATAACATAAGATATCTGCAATATCTTCCTGGTCACTTATACTAACTTTGAAAATAATGCCATTATCATCTTTTTGGAAATTTCCCAAATCTAATGAAAAGCAAAAGTTATATTTTGTAACACATAAGTTAATAATTGTGTAAATGTAAATAAAATATTCAATACCCCTTACTATCCCATGGAGACATTTTCAGTTGAGGTGATTGCTAATGATTGATTGATACTGAGATACCCCTTCCAGACCAGATGTGGGTCAGATATTATGAAGTAACAGGGTTCTGGTGGGTTGACTCTGGCTGGATGGCAGGTGCCCAAAAAGCTGGTCTATTGCTCCCCTCCTCTGCAGGACAGGGAGAGAAGAGACTATTAGGAGAAGCTCACAGGAAGAGATAAGGATAGAAAGGATCACTCATCAACCATCATCCCAGATAAAACAGCTCCAATGTGGGGAAATTATTGTGATTTAGTGCTAATGAATTCAGAGAAAGACAATGAAAAATATTAAAAAAAAATCTTAAAACACATCTCTTCTCCCACCCCTCCCTTCCTTCCAGGCTCAACTTCAGTTTTAAGTCTCTATCTCCTTCTCAACAGCAGTGCAGGGAGAGGAGGAATGATTTCGTGGTCGGTTCAACACACATTGTCTCTGTCACACCTTTCTCCTCAGAAGAAGGACTCCTTCACAAACTTCTCCAACAGGAGTCCTTCCCACAGACTGCAAGTCTTCACAAACTGCTCCAGCATGGGTCCCTTCCACAGGATGCAGTCCTTCAGGAGCAATCTGTTCCTGCAGTGGAACACAGGGTCACAAGTCCTGCAGCAAACCTGCTCCAGGATGGGCTACTCTCTGCACGGGGCCACAAGGCCCTGCAAGGGACCTGATCCAGCCTGGGCTTCTTGCAGAGTCACAGCCTCCTTTGGGCAGATCCACCCAGTCTGACATGGGGTACTCCATAAGCTATAGGTGGATCTCTGCTTTCCCCTGTGCCTCCATGGGCTGCAGAGGCACATTCTGCCTCCCCATGGTCTGCACCATAGCCTGCAGGAGAATCTCTTCTCTGGTGGCCGGACCACCTCCTCCTCCTCCTCCTTCTCCTCCTCCTTCTTCTTCACTCACCTTGGTGTCTGCAGAGCTGTTTCTCTCACATATTCTCACTCATCTCTCTGGCTGATCTTGTCCATACAGATTTCACCACCCATCCCTACCCTCTTAACTCTGTTACACCCAAAGCTGCTGCTGGACTCTGCCTTGGCCAGCAGTGGGTCTGCCTTGGAGACCACTGGCACTGGCTCTATCAAATATAGGGGAACCTGTTGAGTGAGGAAGCCCTATTTCTGGGGCCCTCCACAAAACTATCAGAGTTCATTGACTGATCATCAGAAATCAGAAGGCTTTATTTATAGAACTGATATTTAGATTAGATATTATTTAAAAAGGAAGAGAGAAAGAGGGAGAGATCCCTTCAGCCTGCTCAGCTGCTGGAATCCTCTGTGTCTGTGTGAACAGACAGTCCCAGAGTGTGTACGACACAAACTATGAAAAAAAAAAAATCCAAAATAGAAATTTTCTCATTAGCCAAGGAGATAACATTATAATATTTTACATTTTTCTCAACCTGAAAACAACTCTGACAGATTCAGTGCTATGAGAATCAGTGAGGCATAAAAGTGCCTAAAGAAATCTTTTCACGGTTAGCAACAGGAACCTTCTGGCATTTTCTCACAGAAGCCACTCCTATTGCTCCCTGCTACCTTTCCATGCAAACACTATATGTTCCACACCTTGCCTCTGTGAATCACATAATTAAATTTATAATAAAAATCCACATTCATCACGCAATCTTCACAAACTTCAATCACATCACTCACATCTACAAAATAATTCCCCCACCAACACCAAAATAATATCAAAACACTGAAAAAGTTGCTGGTCTATCAATTTTCTCATTAACAATGATGACAGCATCTCGTTGTAACAAGCAGCACAAAAGCCTCCTGCATTTGCCCAATTTGTACTGGACTTCTGGATATTCCACTGCTAGTACTCTAACTTTAGGTAATGGGAAATTAGCACCTCATGCCCCAAACACCCTGAAAACTTCTTTAAAGTCATACAGAGGTTTAATACAAGGAAACAAAATATGTGTAGCAATATATTTATTGTCTGTTGAGACACCATCTTTATGTCTGTGCTATAGAACTCAAGAGATTTTGCTATCTGATTCATGTAGCAAAACTAGCTGGGATACTGCACAAGGTTGTGAAATCAAAATCTTCTTTCGAAGGATTGCTCTCAGAATCACAGGCAGTATTCTGGAAACAGAATGATTGTGAGATCATATTCAGAATTCATTCTACCCTTCAGGTGATAGCTCTTAATTTTTGTCCTTCTACAGAAATGTGGAATGCCAGACTTAAAAGTACTACCATCATTTGGATATTACAGAGCTATCTTGAGCTTGTCTGACTATAGAGAATATTCAAACCACGGCTCCAGCACTTACTTGGCAAGAAAAATTCATACCTTTCTTGATTTCTTCATCTGAAGACCAACTCTGAAAACAAGGTTTCTTATAAGTATATGTAATAATAATAAATCCTCGCAGGAGCAATTAAAAATAATGAATCAGTGTGCTGTTTAGAGCTGGGGTAGAGTTTACTTTCTTCACAGTAGCAAGTGTAGGGCTGTGTTTTGGGTTTGTGTGGAACATGGAGTTGACAATACAGAGATATTTTAGTTACTGCTGAGAAGGGGTTACACAGAGCCAAGGCGTTTTCTGCTTTTTGTATGACCACACTGGCAGGAAAATCGGGGGTACATGGGAGGTTGGGATGATACACAGCCAGGACAGGTGACCCCAACTGAACAAAGGGATATATTCCAGACCATATAACATCATGCTCAGTATATAAAGTGGTGGGAAGAAGGAGGAAGGGGGGAATGTTTGAAGTGATGTTTTTTTTCTTCCCAAGTCACCATTACATGTGATGGGGCCCTGCTCTCCTGGACATGGCTGAATACCTGCCTGCCCATGGGCAGTGGTGAAGTGGTGAATTAATTACTTGTTTTGCTTTGTTTTCGTGCGCAACTTTTGCTTTTTCTATTAAGTTTTCTTTGACTCAATCCAGCTTTTTCAGTTTTCCAGCTTTTAGCCTCCCAATTCCCTCCCTGATCCTGCTGGTGGGGTAGTGAGTGAGTGGCTGCTTGGGGCTTGCTTGCTCCCTGGGGTTAAACCATGACAATCAGTCAAAATAGACATCACAAGAACAAAACCAGCTTGAGGTGGAAATGAATGGGAAGGGAAGTTAAAGGCTTTGAAGGATGCTGTGGCAGAAACCAAGCAGGAGACTCTAAAATTCTAAGTTGTCAAATATCCTAACTTTTTAAGAAAACACTTTGAAATTCACAATAATGACTTTCATAGGTCCTAGTTTCTTATTCTCTGGGAGCTGTCATCACATCCAGATGTATGTGTGAATGGAGATATCCGTATGGAGATGGTTAATTTCAATCCACTCCTGCATTTCAAACTATGTTGGCATGTAAGAACATTATCTTAATACCTAATGCCAATCTAAACCAAATTTTCCTTGTCCTCTGATTGCAACTTCCTCCTGCTGCCTCATCTAGCACTACTTTTCTGTGATTGCTCCTGGCATATAAGACTGTTGGAAAATATTATCATCCTCAGCATACAATAGAAATGTTCAACTCCAACACCCTCATGAGTCAGCAATATCTGTCAGCCACAACTTTACCCTTGACTTGGTTTAAATTTAGGAAAATGTATATCAAATTGGGAAGGCATTTTATGTTTTACCTTCTTTATTCCCATCCTCTGAATGACTACTGAATAGAACATTCTCATAAGGTGCTATAATTTGATGTAGGAAAGAGTATTATCATGGCTTATTATTCAGCAGCAACTGCAAAACCATGACAGACACCCTGAGCCTGTCAGGGACAGAGCATCTGGAGAGAGGAAGTGATCTGCACACAATAAGGCAGACAGCCACATACTCAGGGCTGAACATCCACCCTGGTGGTGGCAACAGGCTGATAATGTTCACAGCGGCTGCCACATGTGACAGAATCGCATTAATTACATTCTTCACACTTAACAAAATCACAAAATATGATTAGAATTAGCAGTACTCAAAACAAAAATGAGAACAAAATTTTTAAATTTATATATCATTTTAAATGAGGTTTTTATATAGTAAATGGTTTCTTTTGCATTCTACTTAAAATTATGTATATACAGACTATTTTTCTATTAGGTTTTCTTCTCCACTTTTCTTGCCCTAACTGGCTGCTGATTTTTTTCTCTCTCTTTTTTCTTTTTTTGAAAAAGTCCTTCACTCTATCACAGTACTTATTCCACTTTGTTCCTCTCTCACCATCACACTTCAAAGACTTCCAGGAGTCAGACAAAGTTCTTTCAACAAGGTAGCACTTTCCTTCACAGAAAGGCAAAATTCTTCTCTGTATAAGGCAGGAGCAGTAGGAGTAGTCTAGGTGCCTTACAAACCCTTTTAAAAAAAATTTAATATATCCTATGCCCATTACTGTTGGAAAAGTATGAGACAAATGCAGTGAGCTACAGTTGTTAAGGGAGACCACATGATTTATTTATACTCCCCACATCACAGAGGGACTGTCAGTCCCAGACTGGAATAGAATCCAGATCTATCTATCTTTCACAAGTTTTTATATCATTGTTCCCAAATTAAATACTCTGCTTTAACATAAAGAAAGAGCTTTGCTTTAGAAAATAATTTTTCAGATTATTTATTTTAATAATTCAATATTTTTAAAGTCCATATAACTTCGGATTTCTTTTGCAGAGAGGAACTTGAGATTTTTATTTAACTGTGTAGAGAAAGCCATCTTAGATTATGACTTCTGAATTTATTTGATTTTTTTTTTAATTATTGACTTACACTGTTGTTCTTTGCAGGTTTTTTCCATATATGTAGATTCTGATACCTACAAAAATTAGTAAAAGACAGTACATCATGACAGACATTTCATTTTAATTGTACAGTAACTATCTGTAAACATGTTGTGAGGCAAAAATGATAATGAATACTGTCTCAGATCCAAGCCATAGGAAACACTGATGTTTATGTTGTGGCTTTAAAATCTTACCAGGTTATTGACATATAGTTCCTGAGGACATTAGCTTCACCTAATGGGCTGAATGTATTTTATTTTTAAAAAAACAATATCATTAATAATCAGTTTTATTTTGCTTGTTTGATTGTTTATTTCATTTCAGTACATACTGCTTTTACAAACTTAGATAAAGCTAGCAAATTACATGATAGCTCTGAACATATACACCTTGAAAAGTCAAGCAAACCTGTTTTGACACTCTCAGCAGGAAATTGCCAATGCAGCATAGAGTAAAAAAGACTTTACAGACAGTGTGTGTTTCAATAAATAAATGTTTCAGATTGGGTTTGGGTGGCAAGGTTTTGTTTGGGGGGTGGCTACAGTGGTGGCTTCTGTGAGGAGCACCCCATGTCAGAGCAGGTCAGGTGGATGCCCAAAGGAGGCTGTGACCCAGTGGGAAGCAGGGTCCTGGCAGGACATGAGGTCCCGTGGAGAGAGGAGCCCAGACTGGAGCAGGAGGAGAGTGTAAGTAGTCCTTACCCTGAGGAGGAAGGAGCAAAGAGACAAAGTGTGATGAACTGACCACATTCCCCATTCCCCATCTTCACTGCACCACCAGTGGGGAGGATGTAGAGAAAATTGAGAGTGAAGTTGAGCCTGGGGAGAAGGGAAGGGTGGGGATAAGGGTTTTTAAAATTTTTTTTCATTTCTTGTTGTTCTCCTTGGATTTGATTGACAATAATTGAAACTAATTTCCCCAAGCTGAGTCTGTTTTGCCTGTAACCATAACTGTGTGAGTGATTTCTTCCTGTCCTTACCTTAACCTGCAACTCTTTGGTTTTATATCCTCTACCCTGCATACTTGCAGAGTGGAGTGATAGTGCAGCCTTGTTGGGTAGCAGATGTCCAGCCAGGATCAACTCACTACAAAGTTATAGCTGTTTTTATTAGGTATTCTAAAGATTGGTAGGATAATTGTGATTTAAAAAGAAAAAAATAATTATTCTGAAGGAAATATAAATACAAGTAATCTGAAGAATGATCTATTACAGGTGTTCTCACAGACTTCCAGTAGGTAAATGTTGGTTTATCTGCTCTTTTTGACAACACACATTTTCTCTTCCCTTTAAATTCATTTTACAGCAGATTACAATTCCTAAAAACTCCCTGGGGACTTGAGCTAACTGAAGAAGGAGAGCTGCTGAAGCGCTGTATACAAGGTGAA
The DNA here is from genome assembly GCA_013400515.1 of Erpornis zantholeuca. Taxonomy (NCBI): domain Eukaryota; kingdom Metazoa; phylum Chordata; class Aves; order Passeriformes; family Timaliidae; genus Erpornis; species Erpornis zantholeuca. The sequence goes on from VZTN01017311.1 coordinate 22,717, forward strand.
TACTTTTCATTACTGATACAATCATCTCAGAGACCCTTCCAAATCATTTGTTAGTTTAATGTGTTCTTTATATTGAAGAATGATTTGAACCCCACTTTAACCCAAACACTTTAAATTGTGCAAAATCTGATTTTTGACAACTAGCCTCACCTTTAAATTTCCTGTTTTTACAAATGGATCATGTTTGTTGGCCAAAGTGTTCTTATGTTGCCTATCTTAACTAATTAGACCACTGCAAATTTTCCCAGTAATCTATAATGGTTTTATTCTGCTTCTTTTGGATTCTTTGTGAGGTTTTTGGCCAGGGTTTTTAAAGAGTTTATGTTGTTTTCTTTATATGTAAGACCCTCCCAATCCTCCTTGCACTGTTCAGTCTCCCACAGGTGATAAATAAACGGATTAGGACTGTGAAAGTTTCATTGGACCAGAACAAGCAAGTCCTCAGATCAAACAAAATTGAGGGGAGAAAACTGCTCAGACATTTTCTATAATCTGGGATTCTAGTAAATGCTGACCAGCTCTGAGGTAAAGACTCACTTAATGTACTGGAAGGCTTTACAGAGGATATTTTTCTCATCTATTTTTTCATGCTACCATCCCCCTGACAGCTAGGAACCTCTCTTTTATGTGGGTTAAGTCTGTGCCAGCTGCTGTTTTTTCTCAGATTCCCATTAAGTAAACACTGCCTTATTAACAAAACCATATTACTCACAATTGTTAAAAAAGGAAAGTAAAGAATATTGTTATGTAGTTAATTATGATTATATGTTGATGATATCAGATCCTTACTTACCCTGATTTTATAGAGTTCTGTATTTTTGCTTGCTAACATCATGGTAATTTCAATGAATGGGGAAAGATAAAGCCACATATATATATACAACCTCTTATTTCTGTTTTTGACTTATTTACATTAAGCACACAGTAAAAACACTTTATAATTCACAGAAGGCTAAGCCAAAGTCATCAATATGGGTGAACAAACCCATGTTTTGAAGTCTAGCTCTGTCTGATACTCTGAGGTGGATATGCACAAGATCATTATGTATTCTTCACCACAGGTCAGTTGCTTAGCTACCAGAGAAGTAGAGAACTACTAATTGAAAGTATTCAGTATTGCTGGCAGCATCTGTTGCAGGACACTGGTCTTGGAAACACTCAGATATAAATGTTGCAGGAGGAAGAATGAAAGAAAAATCCACAAAACATCATCTTGCTGAAAATCACAAATGTCTTTCATCAATATTGTGATATATGAATTATCATCAGTGAAATGGTATTGATTCTGATGACCATCAGATGTTCTTGTGATAAATTTCATTGTACAGATTACTTATTCCCAACAAGTTTATATACTCTTGTTATATTTTAGATGTAATTGTTATTGCAAATCCTGGAGTAATTTCTTATTTATAAAGCTCCATCCCATTTCCAAGTGATTAATTACATTCAGGGGCCCCTAGTTAAGAGTAGAGTCATTAAAATTAAAAAAAAAATCAAGAACAGGCAGGAATATTATTATCTCCTAAGATCCCTAATTGCTAAAACTCCTGCATTTAGTTCACATGAAATCTGAAACTTTGTAGTGCAGCAACAAGCACTCCTTTATTTTAGCTTAGAGAAGAATTTGACAATAGATTATTACCTTTTACCTATTCTCCAGTTTAGTGTTCTTTTTTTATTTTATTGTTTTTTCTTTTACATTCAGGGTTTTATACCTTCCTTTTTTGCCACTGTTAATGTCTGGAATAAAAAAGTTAAGGCCATCCTGTTGGGATAAATGAGAGGTTCTGTTTAATCTATTGTCCTCCTATCAGACTTTTCAAATGAGACATTTTCAATCTTTACCTTTCAGCTGTCATAGGAAAAAAATAAATTTGTACATTCCTACTGTAGTTTTGCACATAAAGTATTAGGACACCATTCCTTGAAACAAAATTTCAGCAGTTTTATTGAGAAAGTTCAGTTAAACTTCTTCCATAGAGAAATGTCTCACTGATAACTTTGTATGAATTCAATAAATCTATATTTCCACAGATAGTTTTCAAAGTTAGGGTTGCTCATCATGATGAATCTGTTTGTATACCATTTTGTAGATATGACAGACCTGTAAGTGAGTGAAAGATACAAGTTTGTTGTATTTATCTGATTTCCATAGACTTTAAAACCAAAGACAAATTTTCATACTTTCTGGGCCAACTTAAAATACATTGCCCCAAGATTATCGGTTTGCATAACAGGATTTCATATTCTCTTACCTGGGAGGAGGATCCAGAACTTGAGTAAATAAAACACATTTATCTGACAGACTGCCATGTTAATTTAGCACATTTTTATCTTTTATTAATGGATAAAGTGTGATATCATCACAGGGTGCCAGTAATATAACTTGCAACTCAGTAAATCCTTTTTTAAAAATTTTGTTGTGAATCTGAAAACAAATCCCACCCTACTTTTTGCTTAAATTGTACAGTTGTCCACTACAGAGTAGGCCTAGAACTGTCTCTTGGATGTGTTTATAAAAATATCCCCAAACCAAGTCACTGGGGAAAGTAACAAGTGCAGCTTGTTACAGACAAGTTCAGCTCACACAATTGCATGTTCTAAACAAGACATCCAGTTAAATATTCATATATTTATGATTGCACCACCTTGCAGTCTGTACAAGGTCAACCAGGTAGCTAATATAGATAGCCCTTCATAGAAGTAGTACATGATCCTCAGGGAACACAGCAAACCACCCAAAGTGCAGAGATATGTTTACTATACCAAGACTGCCTTAATTATAACCTATGAATTCAACCAAAATTTCAATTACCTCAGACAAATGAATTTTTCTCCTCTTGTAAAACACTTATAGTTCTAAAAACACTAAAACACCACTCATTAGTCTCAGCTAACATCTGACATCCCAAAGCCTAGGGAATAGTAGCGATGTCACAGCTTCCTTGCCATCCCATGGGTCTTTCCAGAGATGATTCTACTGCATTTAAGCTCTGCACTTCTTTTGGTTTTCCTTTCTAAAACTTTCTTTTTCAAAACTAAATTTTCTGTTACATGGAGAAAGTAGATTTAACTTCATAAGTTAACATAATTTTAAGAGAACAGTTGCTTAGTACTTACTTGGCAGCTGGGCTTAAACCACTCTAACCAGTGCTTTTCATCCTTTATCTTTTTTGAATTCCCCGAAATCCATATAGACTATTCAGGGTTCAATGAATCTTTGGTGCATTCTTATGTATTCCCTTGTGATATAAATAATAAAGCTGCTAACAAAGTATTTCAGTAAAACCCATTTTAAGTTTGAAAAATAGGTAAGTGGTGACTGAAGGAAAAAATACTTTTCATCCAAGCAGATACGAAGAGGAATTTAAACAAGAACTAATAAAATTACACCTTTGAAATCACAAGGAATAGATAATTTGCAAACAATAATTGGAAAAGGCTCAGCTAATGAGGTCTCTGGACCATTATTGATTTGTTTCAATAAATCCAAAGATCCCAAAAGACTGGTAAGAAACCATCACTCTATTTCTGGTTTAATAAGGTAAAACCAATGGCTCAAATAACTACATATTTTTCAGTCTGACCATTTTCACAGATTAAAAAAGAGAAATACAGATGGAAAGTCAATAGAGGCATTTAAAAAATCTATAGTAATTAATGATGATTAAGTCTTTGCATGATTGGAGTATGCATAAGTATAGATGGCATGGGGCAAGGGAGGTTATATAATATTTCTATATGACACTAGATTATTGTGTCTTCTGCATTTCCCAATTCAACACATACATTAACAAATTTGAAGGAAAAAACAATCAAACAAACAAATGCCCCACAAGCTGATAGAATAAAGTTGGTAAGGTTCCAGATGGATGAAAAGAATTTGGGTCAGTTAGGTGGAAAAATAAAGTGTCTAAAGGTTGGTTGTGGAATTTAGACATTGGAATAAGAAATAAAGAATACATTTGACTTAGCAGTACTGTGGTGTTATATTTTAAAATCAAGAATGAGATCAGACTACTTGATCAGGGCTTGATTTACAGACTAAAATCTAGATTCATCTCTTTGGTTCTCACAATTCAGTCTGCAACAAGGGCCAGCAATACACCCTTACAGCTAAGTCTAACAGCATCCTGGACTGTGTTAGGAAGAGCACCACCAGCAAGCAGATTTACAGAGTTGATCCTTCCCTATACTCAGCACTGGTGAGACTTTTGGAGTGCTGTTCCCTGTGCTGGGCTCCACAGTACAAGAGGCATGAATGTATTGGAGATAGCACAGTGAAGGACCACTAAGGTGATTCAAGGATTGTAGCATTTGTTGAACTAGAAAAGACCGAGAGCTGGGAGTTTTCCCAGAAGAAAAGTTTTAGTGGGATCTTATTAATTTGTATCAATACTTAATTGTAGAAAATAAGGATGTAGAAGCTAGACTTTTCTCAGTAACACCTAACAAAAAGATAGAAGGCAGCATGCACAAAATGAAAAGCAGGAAATTCCAGTTAAACACAAAAAAAGGTGTAATTCCTGTAGAATGACTAAAAGTTTTGGGTTGGAAGGGATCTCTTATTTCTTTCAGTCGAACTCTCTGCCATGGGCTGTGACATATTTTACTCAGGTTACTCTTTTGACCAGGTTGCTCAAAGCTGGAGCAGGTTGCTCAAAGCTGGAGCAGGTTGCTTGGAGAGGCTGTAAAGTCTCAATCCTTGCAGAAAGTCAAAGCCCAACTGGACACATTCCTGAGCAATCTGCTCTAGTTCATCTTGCTTAGAGCAGTAGGACTTGGCAAGATGACCTCTGGAGGACCCTTCCAACCTTAATGATTCTGTGATTCCATGACGAAAAACCAAGAGGTGACTGTTACATTACTGATGTATATGATGTATAACGAGGTTTGAAATGGAGCTTCCCAAGAAGTTTTATAACTAGATACTGAAATATTTCAGGTATTATAACTTATATACAAATTTTTAAACTAAGGTATGGACACCTGCCATGTGAACTTTCCCTTTCTTTCTGTTACTCCATGGTACACATAGAGGCACACAAATAAATTTTACTTTCTCTCTTTTTCAACCAAACCTGTCCTACAATCACTGAAAATTTTGAGGCACTCCTAAAGTCACTGAATTCTAGTAATCTTTCTTGTTTTCAGTTTTCATGAACCCTTATTTCTGATAATAGATATAACTGTGAGGTATCTAAATGCTATACACTAATAATAGACCTCAAGATTTTCTTTTTGGACATGTGGGAGTGCTGGGAAGCATTCATCCCAATAAAAATTTTGAAGTTTTCCAACTGAAAAGTATGTTAGCATTGTAAAATAAATGGTTTCCAGTATTTTTCATTTGAGGATTTTTCTGACTTTCTGTATCTACTAATTTTCAGACTTTTCTAAGGATAACAACTTTCTCACCTGGTCTATTATCAATTAGTTCCTTCTTATAATTTTTATATTGGGAAATTAAACCTAAGGCAAACACTTGTACACAACTGATCTTTCCTGTACAAGTTTTTTTCCATTTAATGTATGGGGGTGGAAAAAAACCTGACCAACAGAAAAGTAGTGTTCAGAATAAAGCAAACCTAACTAGGAATTCTCATATTGCATGCTTCTTAACCCAGCATCTAATTTCCTCTTCAGTTATATATCAATGACTTTGACATACAGAATTATAAAGTATTGTCCTATTAAAATTGTGGCTTATATAAAGGAAAGGTTTCCCACTCATTTTCTGACTTTTAAGCTAGTCTTTGAAAATGTCATTCCTGGATAATTACCTCCTATCCAAAAAAAAATCAATATTTGTTTATACACAAGTTTATGCATCCTTTTTATGGCATGTGCAGAAACTGGGTGCTTAGGCTGAGCTTGCAGTAATAAGTCAAGCATGCTGCTTTCTGAAATTTGTCATCTTTTTGCTTTTGACTTGCTGATGTAGTTACTAAATGTGCAATCGGAATTGTTCTATGCAGTCTTACTGATAGCAGTGGTTGGAGTCAAATCAGCTGCAGTAATCATTGTTATGGAGAGGGTAGTAAGCCCTTCCCACCTTTTCCACATATCTGCTTTTCAACCTAGGAGGAGGAAGCAAGTTGGAATAGTATACATTAAGAACAGTACTGCAACAATCTGTTAAAACCTATCAATTAATCTTCTGTTAGTCTGTCATCTCCCCTGTCACATTCCTCTAGAATCCTGGAAACGTGGAAAAGAGGAAGCATTCTCAAACTTTTCTTGGCATTTCATTCTCACAGTGAAACCATAATCAGCTTTCACAGTTTCTACTGCAAATATATCTCTTGACAATACAGCCAATAAGACATGCACAAGCAGTTTAGTCACTAGAATGAACAAATAAACCCCCACTTTTATTTGAGTACAGTGAATTCTCATTTTACTTGTTCCAGCCATACTAGGTTATTTCACATTGTTCCATTCTGATACTCCCACAGTGTTTTTCTGATATTGTGCCAGGAGTCTTTGTTGTTCCTTCTTCTGTCCTCCTCTCCAAATTATAAATGCACTTTGCCATCTTTAATCCAGCAGATTCCTTGATAATCAAACCCAACAATGTTCCTTTTACCCCCATTCCCTCACCTCCCCAACCTGTTTTCCAGACCACTCTACTTAAAACGTCTGTCCTTTGGGATTCGTAAGCTGAAATAAGGGGGGAGGTTTGCTAACCTGTGGGTTTATGTCCAATAAGGTTTTAAGACAGCAGAATCACAGAAGTAGAAATCCAGAAAACCAATAATCTAAATTCCTACCCGTACTCTTTATTATAAGTCAGCCAGGATGCCAGCTTATTCAATTGTGACTTACATTCCAGTGTGTATTCTCTAGTTCAAAAATATAAGAAGTTCTCATTTTCTTATCCATATAGATTCAGCTTATGCTCAATTTGTATGCAAAGCAAATAATTTGCTCATACTTGTAAAGGATATGCATTATCAGAACACAACACCTGCAGGACAAAGGAGAGGTTAATTTCATTGTTGCCATGAAGCAAAGGAGATCATTACAGAGCCTGCAGTAACCAAGCTCTGTGAAATAGCTGCATTAGTCATTAACTTTCCAGCACTAAATTTCATATCAGACTCAATTAACTACTACATAGCTTTTAATGACAATATTTTTCAGATGCAGCTTTTGTTTACTAATAAGATTTCCCATCACAACGAACTTTGCCATTACTTTGGTGGCATTAATATTCAAGTCTTGCGTTTCTCTGAAGAAAATGGAGCAATGAAAATCGCATTTGCTGGAAATACTCCTTGGATTATTCTCCTAAAGTTTAAATGCTTTAAGTTGTACTTTGCACTAAATAGCAATAGGTGTGTAGATGAATGTCTTCTCTGCATTATATCCACAGAACAAACTAGAGTTTTTTATAGAACTTCCACATTTTGAGCAGAATATTTCTTTCGTGTTTGAGACTTTCGTGATCCAAGGCTTTTAAAATAGAATTGTCCTTTGTTATTTTCTTATCCTACTGAAACTCAAAGCTCATAGTAAAAGAATTCACAAAGTTATTATAGCCAGAAAATAATTTACATAGGTAATTAGCGCAACATGCATATAATGAGAGCAGTTGGATTAAGACATCAGATCACCCACAACCTACAGAAGAAAAAATTCTCGTCTTTAGTCTCTCTGATGCTTACCCATAATTTTTTGCCTTTTTTGGAAAGATGGGAGAGATCCTTAGGTTCAGATAACAACAGTTATATTTTTACCTCATTTGTTTACCTGCTCTGATGCCTTTGTGTCACTCACACTTACAGTCGTGGGTTTGGTGCAGGGTTTTTGTCTGTGCCATGGGAGAAATACAAATGCATACATTTTAATTTTGAAAAATACCCAGATATACACAGGCAACATATGAGAAAACCGAGTTTTGAAAGCAGTTGTGAAAGCAGTTGTCTCTAACTTGGGAATAACTGCCAATGGTACACTTGTCATCTGTATTGATTTTTGTGCTTGTTCTCACAGTCCTAGAAAACCTGAGTAAAGATATAACTATAAACCCTCAGCAGATATGAGGATATATTGTTCAAAAGTAGCTAATGGTAAATAGTTCTGCAAATTGATTAAGAAAGCCTATGATTATTCCTAAGTAAAAAATGTCCTAGCCCTTTATTTTTTTCCTGGTTTCTGTGACATTTCCTTCTTCAGCATTCTGACTTCTTTTACTTTCTGCATCTTTTGGTCATCTGCCATATACTGCTTTTTTCTTTTGGATATGTTATTTAGGCTCTAGGGAAGAATAGCAAGTAAGCAAGTTTTATCCTATTTTCACTTTTTTATTTTTTCTTAATAAGGAAGGTATTTAGCCCAGGGAAAGCCAGCAGATAGGAAACTATCATTTAACTATCTTGGATATATCAGTCAGAGGTATTAATAATGACCACCAACAGCAGGTTTTGTATTATTTATAGAGACCATAGTGAGAATGCTGGAGTAGAATCTGTTCGTAACATCTCACAGATAATGTATAGGACAATCCCTCCCATTCTCCTTGTGCTGACACCAGCTGGGCTTACTGCCTTATTTACACCATTGGGTGTTCCCTTCAGGCTGTACTTGCTATCATCCAACATCCTTGGACAGTAAAACTAAAGGAGTGATATCTAAATCATGTAGAAGGCCAAAAGAAGGACCTATTCACTCTATTGGAGAGTGAAACTCTTCAATAAGGGATTGGATTGCTGCACAGAACAATATTTATCTGAAAGAGCATATTTATGAAATCCAGTTTAGTGTTCTCTTTAGTAATTGGATGTGACGTAGAGAGAATGCATTGCAGAATATTTTTAATTACTTTCTCTTGGATAAATCTTCACTGAATCTCAGGTTTCATAGATCCTAAAGAAATCTTGTAGCTTCTTAAGTAACCTTTTACAATCAAAGTACATCACATTCCCTACATGCAATTTTAAATTTTATTGTGAAATTTTCGCCAACTTTTACAATTAAAAAGCATGGATCAATAATATTTATTAAGTGTCTTGCGATGTAACTAATGTGTAAAATATATTTCTAGATATAAAATATTGTAATAGAAATTAGACATTTCTTTTTCTAGGAAAGATTATGAGCTAACATTGAAAAATAAGGCACAATTAGTTAAACTAAAAAATTAATAAAATTACCTGGGGTTAAAGAACAATTGAATATTTTCAAATACATGTTCTATATCATGCATTTAGCAACCACTCTCCTCAGTTTTAATTTCTCTGAAGTTTATCATAATTTTGCTAGTTACCTGCCTATTCAGCTATTTCTTCAGACTTAGAGAATGAGTCTTTCAAAGTTCTTTCAAACTGTGTCAGCCTGGACTGGACTGAAAAGGCAAGTTCATTTTGTTCTGAATACAGAACTGAAGCCTTACAGACATGTTCCAACAGAGAGAGCTTAAAACTGTCTGAAAGATGTGTGAACAACATTACCATTTCTTTCTGTACCTAATATGAAAGGCATTGACAATTAGCATTTGCTCAAGAGCTAAGCTCTGTCTTATCTGTGATTAGAGTTTCAGCTCTGTTCTCATCCTCTAAATAAGGAGGAAGTGTTTTACTCTATTTCAATTACTCTCCAGTCCATTCAAACTATGACAGATTTATTTATCAGGACATATAAGTTTATTAGTGCCTGAGAAGTCGATAATACCTTTTTTCCCTACCTGCTTAGCTGATTAGCATTAGCACTAATCACACACTTGTTAAAGTTAACTTTTTTGGTAGCTAAGAATACACCCTCACTGATGCAAGCAGTTTTGAAATTGAGTTCAGGAAGGGGGTGGTAGTGGTATATTTTTTAAATATGCATTAATGCATTGATAAAATTCATTTAGTAGTAAAACCAGATTTTCAAAAATTGAAAAGGACTCCTCTGAGAAGCCAGTTTAACTCTGATGTTTATTAGAGACAACTCATGGGCTTACCACAAAGACTCCTCACATCCTTTTCACAAGGGATGTTAATTTTAACCATCATTGTTAAAACATGATTTACTGCTCACCTGCAAGATATATTAACACTTTCATATGGCTGCTATCATGCATTTCATTGTGTATTGATACAAAACAGACATAAAAAAAGCTAATCACCTCATTCCTCCCATATTCCTAGCTGAAGGTTCCATCCAGACACCCAAGGGCAATGGCTTTGGATTACAACTTTACCAACAGCTTGTCTAAAGACATATGATGTTTTTCTAAAACAAACAAACAACCACAACAAAATTGTATTCCAGTTCTTGAAAATAAACAAAAATCTCCAGGGCAGTTTTGTCACCAGCCTTTGAGGACATGAAATCCAGGAATAATAATTGGAAACTTTCAAAAATATTTTGTTCATGACAATCTTTTCATTACTGAGATTTTATGCAGACGATCATGAAACAGCCTTTAAATGAATTACACATTTCAAAACAAGTTAAAATTATATTAACTTTTTCAAACTCAAGGTGTAATACCACTATGGTGTAGTTGGATTGCCATTATGAAAGTGTTTATTTTAAAGTAAGGGTATAAATTTCCTCTTTTCTCAATTAAGAGCTGCTGGATAACAGACATAATGCTCCAAATATCTGCTTGACTTGAGTCCCTGTGGTATTAATTTCTCAGGACGTCCTTCTTCATTTTAAATTGTGCCAAACATAAGGGTAGGTCACAGAGAATATTTTAAATATGAACTATTTGAATCTCTGTGTTTCAAAGGAAAGGATTTGAGACAAAATTAAATTCAATACATTGAACTCAAGTTCAAAGCGATTTCCTGAGTTCTTATTGTTCTGGGTTTTTGGTTTTGTGTTTGTTTGTTGGGTGCTGGACTTTTACCAAATTGGTTTCAAGAATTAGAACATTAAACTGAACAAATGCAGTTCTGTTTATGAAATTTTCCACACAGACACATACTTTTCAAGAAAACATGATATATGGGAGCTACCCTATTATTTTACTGAAGATAATTTACAAGTGCCTTGGAAAATCAGTTCCAGCCCATTTTTAAATAAAAAAATTCAATTGATAGTTTAATCATAATTAGATCCAAAGAGTTTCCCTAACAGTCACAAAAGACTAGTACATTTTCAGCTATAGACCAGAAATTTTTTTTAGAGTGAAAAATAATGTATTAAAGGCTACAATTGCTACAAAATGCTGCAAATACTTCAATGTGTTACTTTACTGCCTGTGGTGGTTTAATTTCTGGTTCCCAGTAGCCTACCAAACTACTCTCTCACTCCCCTTCCGCAGCAGGGCATAGAGTGAAAATAAGATGAACAAATTTATGGATCAAGGTAAAGACAGCAAGATCGCTTCATATCACAGGCAAAACAGAGAACTTTAGGAAAACTAATTTAATTTATTGCCAATAAAATATATAATAGAACAGTGAGTAATAGCAAAACTAAAAACATCTTTCCCTGCACCTCCACTTCCCAAGTTAAATGTTATTCCTTCGTTCCCAGCTGTTTACCTCCTCCCAACCCCAGCACAATTGGGATGGAGAACGGGGGTTATGATCATTTCAGAACACTTCATCCCTGCCACTCCTTCCTCCTTACACTTTTCCCCTTCTTCATCATGGCTCTTTTCCATGGGCTACAGTCTATCAGGAACTGCCACAGCATGGGCCCCATGGGCCACCATTCCTCCCAGAAAGCCTCCTGCTGCAGGGCACATCCACCTGCTCCAGATGAAGCCCTCTGCAGGCTTCAGCACAGCTCTTCACAGGCCTCAGGGGAGTAGGCTGCTTCTCCACAGCCTTCTCTGTGGACTACATGGGATTCTCCAATTCCCCTGACCGACCTCACTCAGTGTCTGTGGGGCTGTTCCTTTCATGTGTGTCTCACCTCTCCCACAACTGCTGCCCAGCACTTTTTACCCTGCCCAAAATATGCTATCACAGAAACACAGCTGTCGGGGATCAGCTTTGGTGGCATTGGCTCCAGTTAGGAGCCAGCTGAAACTGACTGTGCCCAAAACAGGGATAGCCCCTAGTCTTTTCTCACAGAGGCTGCCTCTAAAGCCCTCTTACTACCAAAACTTTGACACATTAAAAAAAAAACCACTATTTGAAACAATTTTAAATTGATTAACACTCTGAGAGAACACTGATACCTCAGCTTTAAATCCTTCCTAGGCTTTTCTATAAGACAGTGTTAGTGATTTCTGCTAAGGGTTCAAATCCAAGCTATTGCTCTCATTTTTAATGCAAAGAATATTTTCAGGCACAGACCTAGAAGGCAACTTTACTGTGAATAATACAGTTTACATGTACACCTTTTGATTATAGATATCAGGGGTACCTGGGGAGGGTCACTGGTTATTCTAGAAAAAAACCCCTTAGCTAATCAGAATTTAAATCAAGGAGTTAAGCTCAAACAGAAAATTTTAAAATTTCTGTGCAAAAATTTGAACAGCCAAAATGAGGTAATATAAATTTGGAATCATGGTTTAAGCTAGTATTTATGCTACATGAATTGGCATTTCAGTCTTTCTTTCTCACAGGCCAGCAGCTTTTTCCTGATCATGCAATCCTGTGGTGAGCCAAATTGAGAATCTGATCTAAGTTAAAATTAATCTGAAAAAAAAGGCAGTTTTAGCTCGGATTGGTCCCCTGATCTAGTTCAATGAGCAGCAGCACAAACATTTCTGCTAGCCCAAGGGAGGAAGCAAAGCAGGGTGAGAATAAGCTGTCAGGTAGAGAAGGAGGTCAGGACTGTTGCTTGAGGCAGCAGTGCTAGCTGACAGAGTACTTGAAACTGCATCTTGAGGTGATTTCATATTTGCATTTTTTTCATCAAAACCAAATCTTCATGTTCTGCTTCTGATTAATTCTGACGTTCCCAGAGAAAGGACTACAGCATGAATCTTTACTTATAAATACTTTAAAAGTATCAGCCATTCTTGCTTTTTTGAAATGAATAAGATTTATTAATGAAAACAAAGGTGAGGTCACTCCTACAGCAGTGGGGCAATAAAAACAACAGCCCAGACCAATGCAAAACTAAGCAAAATGAAATTATGTTGCTCCATCAGTTGAGACTAACAGTGATTATAGACTAGTTTCTAGCTTTTACCAGCTCCTGTAATTGAATGTTTTGGAAAACAGCCTCTCCTGGAATGTCCTATTTTTGATGGTGTTACTGTGATATCTGAATAGTGTGCAAGCCACTGTACATATGTAGCTGTCTGACATGAAAACTAGCTGTGCAGTAGTGAATCAGTATTCCAATCGGCACTGGTTATAACTTTTAAAGCAGTGATGCTTGCACATAAAACTAAGATTCAATTTATGTACCTATAAACAGGGAAGACTCAAACAAACCAGCTTTCTGTGGAAAAGTAGGCAGTTAAATTTACAGCTGTGTATTCATAGAATGACTGCTGCAGAGCAGATTACATTAATTTAGAGATGAAAATCAGTAGATATACAGCAACTACTGCATTTCATTTGTATAGTTGCTGACTGGGAATGAGGTAAGGATGCGGCAACATGTAATCTAGCTAGTATTTGCTACCCCGCGACAAAAGATCAGTTCCATTGCAAAGAACTCCCCTACTTTTTCACACATTCACGGATCACAGTCCCCAATTAAATAAAAAGATCTTCAAATATTTTCCAGGTAAGGAATCTTCATAGGTATTGCTTAAGAAATCAAACTGAGGAAAAGATTTCCAGGTGACAAACCAATCTGATTGTTTTGAGTGATAGTATTAAACAGAAATGGCATTTGTTAGACTATGCAGCAACAGAGAGCATTTCAGCATCCCGGGCTCGCAAGGCAGATGTGATGCTTTGTTATAGCTGTCAACAATTTGCTGCATTGCAGGCTAATGGTAGTAGTTTAGGACAGCAGTGTTATGGTAATGTTTAAAGACTCATCATTAAACATCACATTCAGATTCTAAAATAAGATATTAATTGAACACACAGGAGTGTTAGAGTGTAAATAACATTGTCTGTTAATTTTGAACATTAGTAGATTTCTACTGGATCTTTAACTCTGCAATTGCAGCAACCTAACAAAATCAGAAGTAGAATTTTAATACAACAGGCTCTTCAGAGAATTGCTTATACAGTCGGACAGATGAATGCAACAAATGAATTGTATATATCTATTTTTGCTCTCTCCTGTAAACACACATATGTAAACACTCATCCAAAAGCACGTACATATATATATTTCATTTAATAACCTAAAATATCCCTGGTGGATGATACCTCCTTGCTTTTTAATATTTTATATCTGCTTCATTAGAATAGAAAAAAAAATCATAAATTATAATAAAAATGAATAGACACTGCAAAATTCCATAAAAGGTTATAAATAACCAATTTTTTCTCCTGACTGAAAATTACAAATATTTGATTCTCCCAAACATTGATAATAAGAAACATAATTTCTCCTTCCCACCTCTGATTTTTGACAGTTATCCAGTGCATAAAGGTTTCAAGGACAAACTCACATAACTACAGAAAATCACCACATAACGTTATATAACTAAGACAGAAAAGAATCCTGTTTAAAAGGCATTTTCACATGGATCCCATGTGGATTTTCCGTAAGCTGTTTTAGTCACTGGGATTTTAGGTGAACCAAAATTAACCTTTGTAATTAGATGTTCACAAAATTTCACCAAAAATTCCATAAACCAAATAAGCCCTTTTAAAAATTGTAGTGTTACATGATCCCAAACTGTGTACTAACGTTTTTATCATTAAATTGAATTACTCAGTTTTCCACAGATGGAGCACAATGCCTTTAGCCCTCAGGACAAAACCTTGAAAATTCCATGCATATAAGGTTTTTATCTCTAGAGCGCTACATGTACGTTCACAGAGTGATGGGAAGGGTCACGTACAGAAAGGGTGAAAAAAAAATTTTTAGTCAGTTCCTGAATAGTTTGTTGTCTTATAGGGACATACTGTCATCACAGAGGTACAACTTTGTGGGATTAAACTGAACCATTCCTATCAGAGGTGCAGAATGACCTGTAGGTTGTTTGCTACCATCCATTTCTGTCAAGGTGAATATTATATGGGAGAAAATAGTCTTGCCAATTTGCACATACAACTTAAAAGAATTAGTAGTGTATAGGTCATTGCAGAGTATGATGCTATTTTTCTTCCTGTGTGATTAAACTGGAACATAACAGTAATCAGGCAGCACTGATTAACTGGATGATGAAATATTTTTTTTCAAATCCTGAAATTAAGGCTAAGAGATCACAGTATGACATTATCTGTGATATTGGATATTTGTTTCTTGGATTCTTTTGATAGAATGAAGAGTTTGGTAGTGAAGGGACTACAACAGGGATTGGTGGAAAAGTCTGGAGACTGATTCTGAGATGATGGCTTATATGAAAAGGATGGACTGTGACTGGGACAGTATAGACTAAAGTTGTGGGGTGTGAAAAGAATTACATCTACTTTTTTTCATGTTGAAATTTCTTATACCATGAAAGATGCCAGATGTTTGCAATGGATGTAAGCCAACACCCAGGGAAATCTTGGTTTTCAAATGTAAGTTATTGATTTGCTTTTCCAAACTGGTTAAAAGAAACAGCATTAGGGGGACTGAGCATCTTTCCCAAAACTCTTGAGCAAACCAGATCAAGAGAAGAGGACCATTTCTTCTCATGCATTACCTAAAAAAGAGGGCAGGGTCCACACCAGTAACAGGAAATGTCTCCCCACCTGTTCTTTTACCCAGAACTGGAAATAACCTGTTCTAGATCCTCTTGCTCCAAGTTGTGCCAGAAATGAATAACAGATGGGTTAGATAGTTTTTCTCTGAACCAATATTTCAGGAATCTCTGATTCTCTATCAGAGATTACAGTCTCTGGATTGCAAACTACCGATGAGGCTTTAAAAAGGAAACATGAAAAGTTAAAATGATGACCCCTGAAACATGTCTATGATTTGTTTTCTTGAGCTTCCAACTCCCCAGCAGTATCATCTGCTAACATTCAATGCATAATTATTAGCCTCAGCATCACATCCCTAGTGAATATAAAGTACAACTATGAGTCATACAGCATCCTTTCTGTTAGTTATACTCTTCCTATAAATCTGTGTGAAAACTCCAGTTACTAAAAGAGATATCAAATTCTAGATGTAGGATTTCTGTACTTCTTTGCAAAAGGAGAGTTGGAACAATAAAGAAAAAAAGGAGAGAAACCTCTGAGCGCTGAAGTAGGAAGCAGCATGGCATAGCAGATAGACCTTCAATCTAACTCTTCACACGGTGCAGTGTGAACTCTTCACACACTCACCCTTTATCTTTGCAGATAACTCAACATCCATAGAAAAAGACAAACAGCAGAAGAGACACTGTTCCTCACTTTTTCCAAGGAAGAAAGTCATTCCAATGAAAAATTTACTCTTGGATAAGTCAGGAAGCCTTCTCCAAATTCTAGTATTTGCACTGTTATTGCTCTGCTAAAGTTGAATCAAGTAAACATGCTTACAGGTGAATCAGCTTAATAGCACATGTTAGACATGGAAAAAAAAAAGGGTCTGCCTTTCAAGATAATTTTTCAAGGTTATTTCTTTTAAAATTAGTTCTTTCAAGTATTTCTTTCAAGGTTACTCAAGAGTTGAAAGAAGAAAATTGATATTGATTCATATAACTTAGCCTTTTTACTTACTGCAAACTATATTATGTGCTGCTTCTTTCAGGAGAAACAATAAAATAGGGACAACTTTAGAATATTTAACTCATATAAGGAAAAATACCAACTGATTCTAGTCCCGTGCTTATTGCACTCCCTCTCCCATATTTGAGTTCTTGGAGATTTTTCACATTAAACAAGAAAGTATTAACATTAACCTATTTTATTAGCTCATAATCATGAACACAAAAGAAAATGTCTCAGAAAGGCAACAAGAAAATTAGTGTTTGTTGGATTATTGTGCATTTACTCACATGTGTATGCAGTGAGTGGAAAAATACAGTGGAAGGATTTAATAGCTAGTGTCTATTCAGCTCTTAAGGTGATCCCACTGAATAAATTCCAAAGAGAAATCCAGCAACAATACTTTTGAAATGTGACATAAATCACCACTACTAGACTCTTCAAGACACATTGTAAAGAATTAAACTTCAGAACCTATATAGGCTATCACCACAATTTGCCATTTGTTGCCTTGAACACCTTTTTTTTTCCTCAAGCCCTGTTTTCCTGCTGAATTTTATAATAATGCTTAAGTGAAGGCAATTTTAATATTAAAACTTGTATCTATGATGTTTCTATAATATTTTCTTGCTTATATTCCCAAATTACTTGTCCAAAGTTGAAAAAGTAAAAAAATATCCAAATCAGGATACATATTTAAATTCAAAATTCATGCCATTAATACAGATACAGGTTTTCATTACAATCTTAACCCTGAAGGCATTCTCAGGCCTTCTACCCTTCTCTAAAGTAAAAGGAAAGCACAGGTATGGCATGAGTTTTTGCTGTCTCCAGGTGAATATGCAGTAAATGTGTAAACACCAGGATCCTGGTGGTTTTTTTAAGAAATTCATTATATAGAAAAACATTGAAAATTAAAGAGATGCACTGTTTTCTGTCATCACTAGGCCTGCTCTTTTTGTTAAATTCCTCTTGAGCTGTAGCCTAGGATGCTGCTCCAAGGTAACTCCATGAGCCTTCCCTAGACCACATTTCAGATTTCCAAACATCAACGTCTTTGCAGGAGTTGGTCCATATTCGGAGAACTGGTGCTCAATTTAAGGAGATGGATTTCTTTATCAGATCTGGAAGCTGACATGGCTAATTTACATTCCTTACTATGAGAGCTCAAAGAGAAAGGAAAACAATTATCATATTTTTGACAATTTTTGAAGTGCAACCTCATGTTTTTAGCTGGTTATGATACTACTATCATCTGGAAAATGTCTATAGAAATTTGTCTCTTGTGAGGTTACAGCTTCACCTTATTGAGCTAAGTCAAAAACCCTTAAACTTTGAATTTGCAGGGATAAACTTAACATCACAAATATGTGAGAATAGGATATTATCCAAATGATACTGTAGATTTTCAGTAGTAATTTCACAAAGCAAAACAAGGGAAGAAGTATTTTAGCATCAGTAACAAATATGCATATTTGAATACTGATATTATAAGCCCTAATTCAAAACTTCTCAATTACCTTTTACAATTTATGATAAGACAAAAAAAAAAAAAAAAAAAAGAAAGAAATTAATTTGGAGAAAAATCTAATGTGCTCAAATACTTGATTTATTTTCTTCTTTAAACATGTAAAATCTAAGAAAGTATTATTATTTCACTTCCTATTTCATTTGAGAATTCTTCAGCCAACTTGATAAAGTGCATGGAGACTTAATTTATCCAGCGAGGAGCTATCTTCCCTCAGCAGGGAGTGGTAAAGGTTCAGGGACACATTTCCTGGCTGCTTGTCCAGCCTAGCTGGTGTCAAGGGAAAAAAAATCTCCCGCAAATTCTTGAAGGCATATGAATATCCAAATTTGTTCCTGAACCTCTCTATTCATAACCTCAGTACAGGGGACATTTCAAGGATGGGGGATTAGGAGCACAGGAAATCCAGATGACATGCTTCAGTGATATTTCAATGATGCATGCTCCCCAGTGATCTGAAAGGACTCAAATAGAAGTTTATTTGAATTTGTAAAAAATTGACCTTAGAAACTGAAACAAATTGTAGAACATTCCCCATCAGACTTACTTCTTCAACTTCTTATTTTTAATTATCATGCATTTCAAGAGCATTGTCTACATCCCTTGCTCATTACCCTGCTATATAAAGTGTTTGTCCTTTTACTCATGATGGTGTGCCTTTCAATTCCGCTAGTTAATTCTCATGAGTGTCAACATCGTGAAGTTCAGGAGAACTTGACCCAATATGATTAGGGGACTGAATTTTCTTCTCCAAAATAAATGGGTTATACCTAGGTTAACAGAAACTCACATGGATATGAAACAAAAAGCCAAAACAATTAATACCTTACTTTCTCGCTCCTTAAACAAATTGTTTTGTTTAATCTGGTCATAAAAAATATTTTTTCTTAATTATGTACATGTCAATTTTGAAAACAGAAGGTATTTTCCAGAAGGTGTTTTCAAACAAAATGTTTAATGATCAGCTGAATTTAGCCTCAGGTAAGCACTTTAAAATGTATTGTAGTCTTAAAACCCATTCAGGGTGTTCCTTAAGTCTTTGATTACATCCTGAGTTGATCTTTAGTGCATAAATCAAGGTTTATTGGGAAAAAATGAAGCATACACTTTTTACCATCACAAACTTGATTCAGAATTCAAAATCTTCACATCAGCTACCAAATATAAAACTAAACAGTGCCTACTTGTGACAGAGATAAGAAAAGAACATTCCCAGTTTTAAAATACTGATAGGACCTCATATAGCAACTATTCCCCCCTACCTAATGCAGAAGGCCCAGGGCTGGCTTTCTTTTAAAGACTTTTGAAACCAAGCACAAACATTGTTTATGGAAATATCCTCATCATATTGAGCACACCCTCAGCAAGTTTGCAGACAACATACACTAAGTTGACACGACAGAGAGAAGGAATGTCATCCAGGGGAACCTGGACAAACTTCAGAAGTGGGCCCATGAGAACCTTGTGAAGCTCATTATATATAAAGGTTCTGCAGCTGAGCCAGGGCAATCTCAGACATGAGTAAAGACTCTCGAGAAGAGCTCAAAAAGAGCAGTCCTGGGGAGAAGGGCATATGGGCTTTAGTGGATGAAAAGCTGAGAAGGAGCCAGCAGTGTGTGCTTGCAGCCCAGAAGCCAATTTTATCCTGGGCTGCATCAAAAGCAGCAAAACCAGCAGGTTAGTGCTGATTCTGTGCCTCTGCTCTCATCTCAGATGACCTCACCTCATCTGGAGTACTGCATGCAGATCAGGGATCCTCAAAGTTAGGAGGATATGGACCTATTGAAGCAAGTCCAGAGGAGGACCATGAAGAAGGCCCAAGGGCTCCTGTGAAGACATGCTGAGAGATTTAGGGTTGTTTAGCCTCGAGAAGAGAAGGCTTTGGGAAGACTTAATTGAAGCCTTCCAGTACATAAAGGGTGCTCTTGAAAAAGTGAGCAACCTTTTGCACAGCCTGATAGTGATAAGACAAAGCAGAACAGTTTTCAAACAAAAAAGAGGAGATTTAGATTAGATGTAAGGAACAAATTCTTTATTCGGAGTGCGGTGAGGCACTGGAACAGGTTGCCCAGAGAAGATATGGATGCCCCATTCCTGGAAGTGTTCAAGGCCAGGCTGGATGGGGCCTCAAGCAACCTGCTCTAGTGAATGGCATCCCTGACCATCATGGGAAGTTGTAGCTAGATGGTTTTTAAGATTCTTTTCAACCCAAACCATTCTATGATTATATGAAAGGCAACTAACATGAAAATTCAGAGGATTTTATTTTAAAATTTTATTTTCAGGGTAGGACAGCTGTATTGCTCTCAAACTGCGTATGTATTTTGGATGTACAAGATGAAGACACAAACCCCCAAAAAACCCATGAAAATAGTAACTGTATCAACAAAATAAAAAAGCATTGTGGTGAGTTGGGGGGATATTTTTTCAACACCGCCTTTACCTTCATATACACAGAGGGTAGGAAAAACACCCTGTTAAAAGTCAACAGGGTGTAGTTTTTCAATATGGTGGAGTTTGCTGTCCAGAAATTGGAAATCATTAAGATGATCTACATAGTTCCCAGATGAGTTAATAAAGATGCAATCTCATTAAGTCACAGTCCTTGCATCTTGTCTTCTTTCATGTCTGGGATGAAACCTAGTTCTTCGACACTTTGTATGCTCCACTGAAGAGAAAGAGTTCCATTACATTTTAATGGCTACTTTCTGCAGCCTTTACCTTTGAGTCTTTGTAAATCTGTGTCATCCCTCTCTTACCAAGCCAGTCAAAATCTATGCACCTTGTAATGAATATGTGCCCTTCGAATGCTTTCACAAGAACACCATTCTCCCTATCCTGATGTTGTGTTAGCGCACACTTGTTGGCAAGATGGAGCATAGTCATACTGATTCCAGTGTCCTTCCAACCCAGGGGTTGCTTTCAGAGTCTGAAAGAGATGAAAGAGGCAATCAAGAAAGAGATTCCATTTCACTTTCTAGTGAAGGAACACTCAGTTTGTTTTTGCGCAGTGTGGTTCTGATGACTGCTGACACATGAAGAGAGACCTTAAAGCAAATCCACATCCTCTTGTAAGATGTAACAAAGGCCACAAGGCTGGCTCAATTTTTTCTTACCGTCTGACTTCATTCCACTGGCATTTTAAGGAAAGCACGTTATAAGAACAAAATTTGTTACAAAGTAGAACTAAGCCAGGAGGGAGAATGGTTCACAAAAGAGGAGGTAGGGGAACTTGGCAAGGATATACACAGCTGCATTTTTGTCTTGCTTGCTCAATAGTGTAAACAACTTTTGTTGGTTAGCTTTGTATGTGACCATTCAGGAAACCCTCTATATAGACAATGTATCTTGTCAACCATTTACTCTGTGTGTAAAATGTAATTCGTCACCCTGCACTGCTTTGGCAGCAGCCTTTTAAAGAACTCACTGAATTAATGAATATTTCATAAAGATGTGATTTATTAGCATTCCTCCCCCTCAGCTTTGAAAAAGATCCATCCTTCAAAAGCTGAGTGCACAAAAGGCATCTGCAGGTATGGAAAGGAGACTGAAACCCCTGAAGACAAAACCAGGATTTCTTAATAACCTCTGGGCTCTACAGACTTTAGAAGACATATTTAGTCAATCTTGTATTAATATTTTAGATGGTAAAGAAATGCAGTACTAAGATATTATACTGAATTTGGCTGTCTGAACCATGGGCTATCACAACAACAAAAAAATTATTACCAACTCAGAATCCTTCAGTTTCACACATTTTGATGAACATATGAACAAATAGGTCATGGCATAATTCAAATACCTCTAGGTCTTCTGGGCTTCCCAGATTTTCATACTGCTACAGAGTACTTTCCTTCCAGAATCACAAGCAGATTCAACACCGGCACACATGATGAAGTTTTATGTACCTGTGCTTTTATCCTCACCACTACTCTCCTTGGGTACTAAAAAATTAACTACTATAACAACAAGCATTCTTTTCTATGATTGCAAATATTTATTGTGCTCAATTAGTATGTATAACCCTGATTCTAATGCGTAAACATTCATTTTCTGAGAATTTGCAGATTCTGACACAAGCTGCAATACAGACACAAAATAAACTAAAAAATCAAATATGACTATGGTATCTCAAATAGCTAGTACTATCTATCAGTGGTAAAAACTATAGATAACAAAAGAATCCTTGTGCCAAATATTGCTTTGTTATTTCCTCTAAATTTGATCTGAACCTATACTGCTACAATCAGCTGGAGAATTTGGCCTCATGAAAACAATGTGTTTTGTGAAATTACAATTTTGTAACCCTTTTTTGTTCTCAAGTTTCTAATATATTCAAACAATAACAAAAATATATTGAAGTGTAAGATTCTTAACCAGGCTTTTATGAGCTCTTCTTTTTGGTAATTACCACAGACAGCCTTTATACTGAGCATAAAAATATATAAAATAGACATAAATATATATAAAATACTTCTAGGAATATAATCCTGAAATATTTTCTAAAAAAACTTAGATGATTCATATCCAAGAAAAAAAAATGCATACTTTCTTTAACTCACTGTAAAATGCATTTAGAATTATATAACCATTAAGACTGGAAGAGACCTCTCAGAACACTTAGGCCAACCTTTGACCAAAAAACACCATGGGAACTTAAATCAGAACACTAAGTGCTATGTCCAGTCATTTCCTGAACACTTTCAGGACAATAACTCCACCACTTCCATGGGCAGCCTGTTCCAGTGTTTAACTACTCCTTCAGTGGAGAAACTTTTCCTGATGTCCAGCCTGAACTTTCCCTGGCACAGCTCGAGGCCATTTTCTTGTCTCATCCCTCCTTTCACCCTCCTTTCAGGCAGTTTTAGAGAGTTAGAAAGCCTTCCCTGAGCATCCTCTTCTCTGGGCTAAACAAGCCCAGCTCCCTCAGCTGTTCCTCATAAGACTTTTTCTTCGGACCCTTCACCAGCTCCATTGCTCAGAACTGGGCAGAAGACTTAAGGTGTGGCCTCACCAGTGCTGAGTACAGGACCACTGCCCTGGTCCTGCTGGCCACACTAATGCTGATACAGGCCAGGATGCCATTGGACTTCTTGGCCACCTGGATCATGTCCAGCTGCCTGTTGACCAGCACTCCCAGGTCCTTTTCCACCAGGCAGATTTCCAGTCACTTTTCCCAGTAGGTCTGCCTGGGGTTGTTGTGACCCAAGTGCAGGACCTGGCACTTGGCCTTGTTGAATCTCACACATTTGGACTCAGCCTATCAATCCACCAAGTCCAGATCCCTTTTCAGACCGTTTCTACCCTTCAGCAGACCAACACTCACACTCAGTTTAGTGTTACCTATGAACCTATTGAGGGTGCACTGGATTCCCTCATGAAGATCACTGATCAAGATGTTAAACATCACTGGCCCCATAAGCACTGACATGTTGTCATGATATATATTTTAAAAGAGAAAATTTATATCTAACATATGCATTATGGAGTGTATAGCAGATGACACAGCATAAATGACCATTGCACTAACCTTATATTTTTTCTCAGCTCTGGAGGAACAGATTTCCGATGTTCAACATGAACCAAAATGAATTGCAACTTATCTGCAATAAGAAAGAAAGACATGGTTGAGAGCTTTTTGATGGGTCACTAGTTTTTACTTTTGAGAACAATCTGCCCATGATATTTTCAGTCATTTTCTATGCTTTCCTTACTGTATAACTCAACAGACCAGCAGTCTCAAGAATTAGTTATCCATCCCTTTCAGAAGCATTACTTCTATTTCTTCGTAAAAAAAAATTAAAAAAGGAAAGGTGTTCAGGACAGCCTTCAAATCAGTCTTCTTCAATACATTCAATTTACAGGGTAAATATATTTTTAAGCAATTTTTAAGGCATATGCCTGCCTGGAGCCCTGTGGAAGTTTTGTAGATTAGAGACCTATACATCTAAACTTAATAAACATATTACTGAATAAGTGAGGATAAATAAGTACATTGTTATTTAATTCAGAATAGTTAAAAATCCTTTGAATTTCACTTACACGCAAATTTACCATGACACACATTTCAAAAGAGAATTTAAATCTAACATATGTATTATGAAGTGTATAGCAGATGACACACCATAAATCAGCAATTGTAATTTCCCAATAGAAGTTTTATACACTCACAAAAGACATGTGAGTCTTGTATATCCTTGTACTTATTCCCTTTTTCTGCAATATATTTTTATAAGATTATAATATGCAAAAATTTTCAGACTGCTTGCTAAATTCTGTATTCTTCAGTAAGAGTAGGTATTTCTATTCATTACTTAATACCATAGTGTCCACACGTACAAAAAGAGAACATTATATTAACATCCAAAGATAAATTCTGCAGTCCATAGGAATACTTTTATTCAACTACTAAAGTCAATATTCATGTTGGTAGAGTCCAGAATAACATTCTTTAAAAGCCACATTAAAAGGATTAAATCACTGGAATGCAGAAAATTGGGCATTAAATCATAAAATGTCATTTCTCAGCGAGCCTGCTGCACTTAGGTTTTCAGTTGACCTAAGAAGCTCAAAATATAGGGGAATGAGTTTACATTCACTCAAATTAGAAAAGGCAAAAAGTGCAAACCTTTGGAATACTTTCACAGTTAAAAAACAAACCGCTAGTATGCTTGGAGTGTATTTCTCCTTTCCCTCCTGTGATCATGTAGCATAATCAGTGTAACTGAGAAGAAAGATGTGGTAGACTCAGTAGAAGCAGTTGAAGATGTGACCCTTTCATGTTATGTTCACTTTGATCCTCTTGGAAATTTCTGTCTTTTTAGCAAAAGTGACAAGGCAGGGAATTGGTCTGATTTTCAGCAGCCATATTTTGCAGATTAGTATCTTAGGACAAATGCTGATGAGAGCAGTTGATGTAATCCAGCTGACCAAAATCTGTATCTCTGTGTGTAGGGACTCTGGAAAGCAGGACCAGCTGTCCAGGCAATATGTAGGTAACTCTTCAGAAGAGGAACAGGTCAGCTGTATCAATCCTACTCCTACTTACTGTTTTAGAAGTAGCAGTGTCCGTAATCCCAATTTACATCTTCTTTCTCTTATTAAATTTATAAGAAAATACTTAAAAATGCCTGATGGCCCACCAAGCGCATTCCTAACGCATAGCAGACCCAAGCCCCTGACCCATCTTCAGGGCAGCCACTGCCCTAGTCACTACTTCAGGAATAACCATACGGTTTCACTACATTTCCACATGGCTCCTGGCCCTACTTTCACAGCCCTATTCATACTGCAATAATGACAAGACATCATACAAGAAAACACATTCCAAGGTCACCACACCCCAACAGTTGGAAAAGGCTTATGCTATGCAATAATTGTATTCTTCACATCTTCCTAAGATTGTTTTGAGTGTTTTTCCACTCCAGCTATGTCACTACCCCAGAATTAGGCAGAAAATGCCCCCCAATAGCAATCAAACCCCTCAGCCCCATAAAAGTCACCCTAGTAGACACTTTGTAGAATCATGAAGAACCAGACCTAACTCTCAAAATGTTTTCACTGACATCCCCAAGTTATATGAAAAGCCATCCATTTTAAGCTACATATGAAAAAAACTGTTTTTTATATTGTAAAAATCAATATGGTAAACCATACACATTTCTGCAGTGATAAACCCATGAAGTCATTAAAAAACCCCTGTATCTGTGTGGTTAGTCAAAATGTAGTAATAAAACGCACATGCGGTTTAGTACTTTACAGTTTGTAACTTTAGTAACTGCAGAGTGAAAAAAAAGGGAAAGAAAATACATCCTCTGTCTAGGCAGTACTATCTGATACCTTTGAAACGTGTCTGCAAATAACTTTTATGGTAATAATTGAGGCAATTGGTCCTTTTTGCTAATGTAAAAGTAATGTATTAATTATTAAATACAAATATATGTTATCTTTATAATGAATTGGTACAGACCTCCAAAGTTCATACAGTCTTCCCTCTCTTTGACTGCTTTATTAGTCATTCTGTGGCTAGTGTGAGGCACTAGGAAATGCTTCTGTCACACCAGTGCACTCAAACACTAATGGTTTCTGTGGAAACCTCTACAGTTTCTAAAGTTTTTGCCCTCCTATTCTCTTTACCCTTTCTGTAGCCATGAGACTATACAAGAAACTGAACATGGCTAAGTGGTCTAATATAATTATTTTAAAAATTACACAGGTAGGGACTAGAGTGCTTTGATGTTTGCCAACTATCCTGAAGTGTCTCTTGACACAAACCAAAGGTTAAGGCAGATAGAAAGAAAAAATATATTTGCATAATTTAAATGTAAACGTCTCATTTACTGTTTTGGAAAGTGACAAAAAAAATCTACTACTTTGATATGCACATTTTGCCTTTGATACGAACAACTCTCATATTAAATTCCTGAAGCAGAAAGCTCTATTACAGCAATTTAGAATATGTTCCTTTCATTCTGTCAAACCAGATTAAAGGGGCCTACTATGAGAGATGCCTACATTTACAATAGATCAGATAATGGTTCTGCTGCTAGAGAGTATAATTTCTCTATAATGGAAAAATTTTGCTTACTTTTTTTTTTCCATGACAACACTAAGAAGGTAGGTTTTTTCCTTCTCCACCTTTTCCAAATTTACTATGCACATCACAAATATTGGAGATATGCACAAATATTTTTGCAGTTTGGGACGGTAAAGATGGGACAAGAAAGATTAAGACAAGAATGCCTTTATCTACTTCAATCCCCTCTGAAAAGTTTCATCAGTTACCTTGTTAGCCTCCTGTTTTTTACACAGTGTAGTAACAGTAGAACAATGTAATTGAAATTTTCCACAAAGCTTCTGTAATATCTGAAATATCTGTGGAAGGCTAATTTTAGACATCTGAGTCAATTTATAAAGGCCTCCACATTTAAGGGATTGGGATAGATTTCTTCCTTTATCTTCCAAGTTATTTTTTGACTACATTAGATGATTTGAATAGTGTAGGTAGGTTTCCCCAAATAATTCTATGCTTGTTTATTTTTTTTTTGTTTCCAATTTCAGAAAGGAGGGGATACCAGAAATGAGAATTTTTCATGACATGTAATCCAGCCAGCGTTTTGCTGACCTGCCTTAATATAGAGTTGAAGGACTAGCCAGCCTTTTGACGTGATTTTGTCTCTCATCGGTGAGAACAGGTTTTGTTTTCCCTCTGCATGAAGAGGAATTTCCATTTAAATCCATTGTGCTGGCATTCTTTTCTCTGTGTTATCTGGTGGGCCATGCAAAAAAGAAATGTGTTGGTGAGAGGGATATGTGTTTCCAGAGATCTTCATGCAACCTTGTTTTGCTATTTCCTCACAGTGTTCACACACACAGTTTTGCACCTGATCTGACAGTTACAAAGGTTTAGTTACAAATTCCTAATCAGACATTTTCCTACTTGGGTATCCACTTCACAGATGACTACAAAACCTCCATGTGAGACTCTGTAATACTCTTTGGAGATGATGCCAAAAATCACAAAATCTATTAGAACTGATTCTTCGAACTTTAATTTTTTATCTTGTGCTCAATTTGAATTCTCCCTGCTGCATCAGAAGCTAACCACCTTCCTGCTCTGATAGTATTTTAACCTACTCATGTGCACAGTTGTTGGTGTGAGCATGTTACAAAGGGGTTTTTTTCACTTTATTAGTAATGTTATTAACCTTTCTACCACATCAGTAGATTTTTCCCAACAATTCTGAAGCTGGTGATATTTCACAAGAGCTAAGAAGCAGGACTTCAAGCCCTAAGTGTTTACCTAAGTTTTTGTTATAAATTTTCTTGACAAGGTAGAGGTCTATAAAGTCATCATGTAAGGTAAATTAGAATTGACCCTCTGAGTATATATAATGCTTGCTTCAGCCTCTTGTTCAGTCCTATCCTCTCCAAAATCTCTAGTGCTATCCAATTTTTTTTTTTTTTTTCATTTAGATAGGTGATTAAATCAGATTGTATGCCAGGTTATCTGGGGAGCCCAATCACTGTGAAATAATAACTTAATCACTTTCTGCTTCAAAAGTGTTCATGGGAGTCACTTAGTGTAACTATTTGTTTTACCCCATTTAGTTCAATAAATCCTTAAAAACTTGTCTGACAATATGTTTCTCCAGCTTTGATAGTTGGTGAAATATAAATCTTGATGCTGTTTCAACCTCTGGATTAGGAAAAAGGATTATGTCTGCAGAGCCAATATCAGATGACCATGACCACAACCACAGTTGTACCTCTTCTGTGGTGATCATAGAATAAACCAGCAATACGTGGCAAGACTCCAGGAAATGGCTCCTAGACGGCGATGACAGCAGTGTCAAGAAAAACTCTTGTTTTCCTCCTGACGTGTCTGAGAACATTAACTTCTGATAATAGGCAATAATTTTTCATTTCTCTATGCCCACCATACCAATATTTGATTGAGCATTTTATAAGCTTTATCTGAGCTATGCATGATATCTCGCACACACTTGATTTATTATAGGTATATTTTCCTAGATGAATGCTCCTGTGCAAGAACAGACTTCTAGGAAGTATATCTCCATATTTTCCCCTGATATTTTGGGCTTAGATTCATAACTTTGTAAGTGAGAAGGCTTTTCATTCAATTTCGTTGAATGCTAAAAGCAAGACAGGGAAGCAGAACATCATAACAAACAAAAAATTGAAAGGATAAAGTGAGTTAAGTGCTCAAATAAGTACCCCTTGATTAAAATATTATCCATTCTTACATTAGATATATTTTGAATAATCTGTGACACAAATGTTCTTTGATCCTTTGTATTTGAAACACTCATTTCAATAGAATTCTGGAATTTATTGAAGTTTGCTTTAAAATTCTAAGGTATTTCCACTCTGCATCAATGTAAATCTGGATTGATTCCCTGTGAAATCATTGTACATTTCTGGAATGAACTGATGTATGAGATTGACATCACACTCAAAGAACTATATATATAATTTTGTCCGTTATGTCCTTCTTTCCACATAGACATGAATCCATCTGGAAATCTTTACATTCTATTTAAAAGAATCAGTGCTTTTGAGCTGTGGCTAGGCTTAAAAAGGTAACAGCTTTGATCAGATCTCTTTTATTTACCAGTTTTAATTTGCAAAAATGCCAATTTTGATGTCATTATCAAAGGAAGAAATTTTGCTCATTTGTTTACTAAATCATATTTACACTGAGGAATGTATTATTCCATTAATGAATTGCTTTGCAAATACTCATGTGTATTTATATAAAGAAAGAGACAGATGTTCTTAATAATTTACCAATGCAGAATATTCCTTGTCTCTTCAAAATGAATGTCACAGCTGAATAAAATATTGCAAAGTATTTTTTCAGACATGACCTCCAGAGATGGTGTTCTTTGTATGACTTGTTAACTATTAGAGATCATAAGAGAGGCAATATAAACCAAACATTTTTTCTTTTCTTTCTTTTCGTTTGAGACATCACTAAAAATGTACTAGACTCTAGGGACACAGAACCCAAGATAAACATTTTTCTTAAGGTATCACAATCAAGTCAAAAATTCCCGGACAATGACCATGCCACACACAATAGCAAAGATATTTACTTTAAAAGAGGCTTGAAAATGTTGAGAATGATTAAGCTGAGAAAATAGACTGGCAAGAATAGTATTCAGCCTATTACTTTGGTACAATACAAATTCTGGACTAACCATGTATCAATATTTATGTTTAGCTGATAGGAAATTTTGGATCAGAGCCTTCTATGAATACTAAAGGCTTATCTCATACCAACTTTAGTGAGACCACTTCTCTCAAACTGTCACATCCGACAAATTCATTATGTGGAACACAAAACATTTACGGGCTAAAAAATTAAATGGATGCAAAATTTGAATGAATTTTAGACTGAATGTCTTGCAGAAAGTAATTATCCTCTCAGAAGAGCAAACATGAGAGTGATGTACATAATAATAATAGAATTTGGTTCTGAATTCCTTCTTTTAAGGTGTCTTGCTTCTTTAAAATGGGTGGTGGTCTTGGGCCAATGGGTTTGCCTGACATATTTTTAAAAACAAGGCTAGAAAGAAAAGTTTCAGTGGGGAAACATTCCTGTCAAAATCAAGATACAGAAGTCAAGAATTTTTCCATTTGACCACAATGGCAACGTGCATTCTTATTAACAATAATAAATTATAATAATAATAATCCACATTTTTGTATCAAAATATTTTATTTCAGGATCTTATGTGCTATGATATGGCAATTAATTATTCTATTTCATAGTTGAGATAGTTAGGAAGACAATGTTTCCATATCCTACCTACTATATAGAATGTGAAAGACATGAGGAAGGAAAAAAGTGGGACAAATGAGGAAGATGTAAGTGTGATCTGGCTACTCTATACCATCATAACAGTTCAGAACAGTTATGTTGAACCAGTTCAACACTAACCGAAAAACTTATATAATCAAGACTGTGTAAGCCTTCAGCTAAATACAAAATATGGAATGTGAAGAGGTACATCTGAATTTTATCTCCATTCTTGCAGGTAGTAGGAGAAAAGTGTAATAAAGCAAAATAATGGTTTCTGCATTTCATTAACAAAGCTTGTGTCCTTCAGGTTGTTTCACTCTTTCTTCACCTTTATGAATGTGTTTTGGTTTAGTACTTGTGCTGTTTTATTTTCTGTATGTCCCAAGCCACTACTCCCTAGAGCTTGTTTTCACACTTCATTAATAGTTCTGAAGTATTATAAAATGAAATCATACAATAAATGTAAAGAATGAAACCTTTGTATTATACTTATATCCATTTTTGCTAATCCATCCTCATTCTAGAAAATTTTTGGGCTTCAAGAGAAATTAATAATAGTGCATTGCTATGGAAACCTTTTAGTCTTCCTATTCTTCTCCTATTTCATCACCAGTTATGCTGTGTTTTCTGTGTCTTGTAAGTTCACATGCACACCTTGCTTTTACTGTAACTTCAGATTTTAACTTTGTCAGTACTGTAATAAATTTCTCCTAAAATAATATTGTTTTTCCATAAATGTTTTTAAATTTAACATCTAAATAAATTCAAAGGAGAAAAAAAAATGTTTTTTCTCATAAAAAGTTATTTTCAAATGTGTGTGATGTATTTTCAAGGTAAAATGAATAATTAAATGTAATTATCAGACCACTGAGGGGAAAAAATGTAATATGTTCCAACTTACGTACATTTTTTAAGGAAAGAAAACTTACCAGCAAACCATCTTTCAAGCTTTTTTCGTCCCCAGGTTTGAAATGAGTATAAATAACTGTCATAAACTTTGCCAACAAACCACTGAAGGACACTGCATAAACTGCAAAAGTGAGGCTGTTTTACCATGGTGCTCTGCCTGTTCCTTCACACACAGCACCAGCTCCCCCCTTCTCGTAGTGTGTATGTGCACACACTTACATGTCTGTCATGTTCACAGCTGTACTATAAACCATCTTTGGTTACTGCAGAGGATGAGGCATGTACAAGTTTCTGATTCATCTTGAAACAAATGTATATTTAAGTGGACATTTTAGGTTCAGAGGAGAAAACAGAAAAGGAGAAATTATGCAGGGAGTTGGTAAGCCTAGTCATAATTGCAGTAGGTTTAAGATGGTCTCAGGTTGAAGACAAATTCATGAGGGATTTTTTCTTTTGTTACCTCAAACTATTTTAAAAACACACATATATATATTTAAATGAATATATATAAATGGTTATTTCATGCAGACGTGTGCTTCAATCATTCTTCTAATACATAAAGTTATATCTATATAAAATACAAAATAGAAACTGAATAATCAGATATATATCTGTTGCAATATAAAAGCTATTCTATCAAATATAAAAAATAGAAGTAAATTCTGCACCATATTTATTTTGAAATATATGACAAATATTTGAGAAAATTCTGTGTCATTCAAGATTCTATTAGCATTCAAAACTCTGGAGTGCTCTGTAGTGATGTGCAGAAATAACTGAAGTAATCTGTACAGCAGACTAGGCTAATGCTGGCTTCTGTCTCCAATGTCCCTGCCAAAATATGAAATGGGAAAGTCTGACATATTACCACTGTAAGAAGGTTCTTGTTACCCTTCTGGAACTAGTTCTCATCCTGTCAGCGCAACGCTCACTAAGTCTACTTTAGATAAAAGCCAAAGTTTCAGTTTAAACTATTCTTGCTTAAATTGATCTTATTGGTTAAAGCCAAATGGAAAGTCAGATGAACCAGTATCGACCAAGCTTTTATGATGGCAGTGCAAAGGAGAAGCAGGGAAAACACAGATATTTCCTAGTAGTATCTTCAAAAGCTATTTGTCTGCTAAGAAAATGCCTTTCCATAGCTGTTGGTGTTCTCTACTGAGGCAACTTTGATTTTAGTACCAGAAACGGCACAATATCAATTACACACCTGAGTCAGTTTTGAGAAAGATATCTCATGTAATGAATGATTTTGAAGCTGTCCTGATCTGCCTATTTAATGGCAGGATCCATCAACACTGGATCCATGGCTATGTTAGCCAAACAGTGAGCCCTGAAACTATCTGACTGTTCTTTGTCCTCTTGCTACACATCTCTTTTGGATTTACCTTTAACTTACTTGTGTCCTGATAGACACTTGTGGATGCCCAGTTGTTCTTCCCTGTGTAGCTGGATTTCCTCTCTTTGTCTTAACCTAGTAGCACTGCTAATCAATGTCAAGTAATGCTCCTAACTCAGCTTCACAATCAGACCACAGTATCACAAAATTATTTTCCCTGATAATTTGGGAAATCATGTTGAACACTCTTTAGCCTTGGCTTAACCTGACTCTGAGGTATTTTTCTGTCAAGCAGTTTCAGCACAAAAGTGTTTCTGCAAATGTTGACACACAGAAGATTAAACATCCAGATTTATATAATTGTAAGTTTGAGTAGCAGCCCAAGAGCAGCCTTGGAGACTCTGGGACTTAAAGAAAGTAGAGAGAGAAGTGCATACATATCTTTTGAGACCCTTATCAGAGAGTTTAAAATGCCAAGCTGAGAAAGTACTTTACAAAAATGGCATTTACAAACATGAAAGTTGTAATTATATAATTAGCTCACCTTTGGACCACTCCATGTGAAAGTATTGGCCAGATAAAGCACACGTGTAAGGGAAAATAAGTTGTCTCCATTAACAGAATAGAATTCTGCCAATATATAGGCAGAAATTTTTCAAGAAATAGAATCTCAATGTTTTCTTCTTAAACACCTATATTTTTTAAATTTCTGTAAAAATGTAATTTTTACAGTCACAATTTTAATTTAATAATAAATTTCTAGATACAAATTCATATTTGAAATTGAATCTGAAATGCTCTTTTTTGAAATGTTGACATATTTTATCATTTGATCTCTTAGTTTCATTGTTCTCTAAAAAGTAAAAGTCAACACGGTTCAAAAGACAATCTTTATTTCTACAATAAGATTATACAATAAATGCTATATTCTTTTTCTTCAGAATAGATTTTTAGAGCACTTGGGTAACCACTATGAAGCAGTAAACAAGTGGCTTTACTTCCATGTACTTTGTACCCATGGTAGTTTTTCATAAAGTTATAACATTGCACCTTTGATAATGACATTTTGTTGCTTGGAACTTTAAGATGAGAATCATTTTTGTGAACATACGTCTAGCAGTCTCATTTTAGAGTTCTGAAATCATTACCTTTATTGCTGCCTAGAGATATAATGCATCACTTACAATAGAAGCCAGCAGTGGCATTTGTCTTCCATCACTTCCAGGTTTGGCTTCATTTTTTGTATTAATTTATGTACTAAATTTCTTGGACCTAAAAAAGATTGATGTATGATGGCAAAAAGGTGCAGCACACACTATAAAATGGCATATTTTCAGGGTATATACTGTATGTTTAGGTATAAGAAATGCAATACACTGCATTGTTATTTTCTTCACAGATCAGCAGGTGACATCACATTCTTATATCCCTTTATTTAGAGGGTTTCATACATGGCAATGAGTAGTAGAAATTAATGGCATCTTTTAAGTGATGTGAGATCACCCTCCACAGGAAATACCATAAAATGCAGAATTCCCTGATAATTCAGGAACTGCAGGTTCCAGTAATTCCCCCATGTGCTGCTATAATTTTCCAGATAATCTACAGCATTCTTGCCCTGTGATACATCCTGTTCAGTCACTTCATGTTTACCAATCTTGTGAAAGCCAACAAACTTTTCAAAAACAGAGCTGATTGGTCACAGCTTTCATCAATTCAGCTGGCAATGATGTAAGTGATGTAAGTCTTAGAGAGGAGAGTCTTGGTTGGAAAATTGCTATTTCCTTTCTTTTCCTTTCTCTTTTCCTTTCTCTTTTCCTTTTTCCTTTCCTTTCCTTTCCTTTCCTTTCCTTTCCTTTCCTTTCCTTTCCTTTCCTTTCCTTTCCTTTCCTTTCCTTTCCTTTCCTGTCCCATCCCATCCTGTCCCATCCTATCCTTATATATGCCTGTCCTTACATATGCCTACCTGTTTTGGTTTTAAATAATTTAATTTAAAAATGCAATAATACATATTTTCTTAATTCATACTGGCAATGACCCACAATAGTTTGTCCTCGCTCTCATGTAAACTTAGGTAGAAGGTAATTAACAGACATGCATTACAATTCCTAAATAAATGTTCCAAGGGTGAGGAATATACGTCCTCAGAAAGAAAAATCTGTAGTCTGGGTGGTACTGAAGTTCTTATCTTCTCTCAATCCTTGGTATTTGGCTTCCCCATGGAAGCACATTGAAGATGCCATGAAAGCCTTTGGGTTTGGTAAGGTTTTATCTACCTTATGAAAGGTAGATAAAAGTAGAAGTTAAAGGCATGAAGAGCAAAGAAAATGTATATCTTTGTAGATATGATTTATATATCTTTGTAGATAAATCATTCCAATCAGCAGGGGGGGAAGCAAAAACCATCCATAGGTGCTGAGATGTCACTCCACAGAAAACCAACTTAAAGTGCATAGTTATTGCAACTTTGCTTTAGTGATTTAGCAATACTTCTTTTCCTCTATTCTCTTCCCCTGCTGAGCCCATCACTGTGCATGACTCTTTAAGGTTCCTCTAACCTAAGGTTCCTCTTCTCTTCACATCCATTGCTCCACCTCTAAGCCCCCTTTTAATGTTATCTCTCTCTTTTAGTGTTTATATTTTTCTGCTCCACTTGAAGTTACTATCGTCTTGAAAGTCTTGTCCCAGATACCTGAAATTAATGTAAAACAATGGCCTTTGTACAGTTCATTCCTAGATCTCTCTCACTGGACAATGCCTTCTAGCAATAGCAGTGTGTGTGGTTCTCTCATGAATGAAAACATGCAGCACGTTTCTCATGTGAGAAACACCGGTATTTTGAATTATTCTGTTCCAGGCAGACTGTGATGTGTATAAGTGGCTATTTGTAAACCCAGTTCCTCAGCTTCTAGAGGACCCATGATCAGCCTTAAGCAAGGTGACTGTGGCAAAAACAAGGTATAATGCCTCCCATCAGGATTTCTATGTCTATTCTCTGTTCTGTGTCCTGCAGGGACAGTGAGCAGGACACTGATTCATACAGAAATTTACATCCCAAATATCAGAGCAGTGATTCTCAAACCCGGTTTGCTCAGCTGCAGGTACCCTGCAGACACTGGTACCCTGTGCAGGAGGTGGGGGCAGATGCTTTGCAGTGGGTCGTGAGTCAGTGCTGAGGTAGGAGGGCATGAGCCTCATTTCTCCTCTCGCCTGGCATCTCACAAAGTCGCTGCTGGCTCCAGAGTTCCTGTTGATCCTCACCAGGCAGAGGAGCAGCAGCTCTCCACGGCTGCCAAAGAGAAGACAATGAGATGGATATTTGGAAGGTGTGAAAGGGGCAGCTATCACCGATTTTTGATGTGCCTTTTGGCACTAGCATTGTACACACCATGCCTTCAGACTTCTTTCAATACACAATTGAATTAATTTAATTTATTACATACTTAACATTTTATTATTTCCTTTGAACTATCAGGCCATTGATCGTCTCAATCCTGTACTTTATGTCCATAAACTGGTCTTATTGTTTGCCTGAATTTCATAGAGGTGTGTATTTTAGATGGGGAAACGTGTGTATGTCAGGTATAATAAAATAAGCACTTTTCTTAATCTACAGAGAGTATTCCTAAAGTACATTAAACAAAACACCTTCTAGAACAATTAATGAATTTTATATTTAGAATATTACTAACATGTCCAAAAGTTTTGGGGTTGAACTCCCACTTTAAGGTAAGTAAACATTCAAAAGTAAAACTATAAAAATAAACCTCAAAACCATTAATTTTTTTTACACCAAAGATTAATTTCTGTAGTTATTATAACTGTATATATTATATGTTTGGAGTTGATCATATATTGTCTCTGGTACAGTGAAAAAAATATTACAAAATCTTTAAGAAAACATTGAAATCCAAAATTATGTATGGGATGACTTGCAAAGAAATAAAAAGACTGCATATTTATCCTACTCTTTGTAAAAGCAGTTTAAATTCTATCCAGGGAAAAGGTGAAAATTATTTAGCAAATTATGTGATGATACTTGCAGTATCTAGACTAAAATTATACTCAGCAATCAGAAGGTGAAATTCCTCCTGTTTATATTGTTGTGGTTTGGTGATATAATTACAATTGAAATGTAGAAGAGTCTTTGTTTTCAGCCCAAGAATTAATTTTACCCCATCTGAATCTTTTTTTGAAGTCAAACTATTCACATAGAACTTTACAAAAAGATTGAAAACAATAACTAGCATATTCCTCGCCAATAACTACCAACCTCTTCCAAGAGAAATAAAAGGGAGATGAATACATCACAAAAACAACAGAAAACCTGATTCTAAATGTCTCCTGAAACAGGGTGTAAAGCTGCTTTTCAGTGTTTACCTCCTACAGAAGATAAGAAGACTGCTTTCTAAAAGAAGATTTTCATCAGGATCCTATGTGATTCCTTTTCATCTCATCTCTACTGCTGGCTGTTTAATATATAAATGAATTTTCAATCAAATCTGAAATCATGTCAGTCCAGAAAGATAGAAGATAATCCAAATAATTCTTCTTCACTTTTAGTATTTGTATATAACATCTTAACAGTATTAGTGTCACTGCCTAATGATTGTACTAACTATAAAGAAAAAAGATAAAGTTATGCCGCATTAATAAAATAAAGAAAAATATTTATCTGCAATATGACACCAAGGGCAAACATGCCACAAGTCATAAACATTATTTAACTTTGACACGTAACCAAAAACTTTATTAATGTATACTCCTTTATGGAATTTCACTCCTATAAAATGTGGCAATGATTTGCAGTAAAGTTCCAGTGATCTATAATGAAAAGTGCACTGATGATTGTTTAAACACTGGTTGCAACTTCAGCTAACAGCAAGAAAACACTTTAATGGGATTTTCTATTTCTCTGAGGAGAGTTTTTGTCTTAGTAAAAGATTTTTATTTTTATTTCCACTTCACTCTTAGAGAAAAAGTATTCTTCTGAAGTAGATTTCCATTATGCTTTTTTCCACAAATTCCCATACATAACAATTTTAACTACCTGCCTTTATGTCAGATATGTGAGATGCAGTTTCTGCACAACAGTGTGAGGATGACAGGAAGGGTTTCATGCTCAATTCCAGACAGCAATGAGACAGATTGTCTAGGATGTGGTGTCAGAAAGACTGTTCACTTAGCTCCAAATGAGACAAGTGCTTCATATTTCTGCTTTTCAGGTTTTTCAAGCAGTATCAATCCCAATCTACGTGGAGTTCACATTCATAAAGCAGCTTGAAAAGCTGAAAGCGTGTCCTGATTCAGAGCATGACCTTGGTTTATTTATAAATTCAGAGGGAGAAATCTTAATAAAATCTGGACTCATGATTGAAAAAGTCTCCTGTATGTAGCAGTTAGAAAAATCTAACAGAGCTTTGGATAGCAAACATGCAAATAAAAGGGAAAAAATACAATTATAATATCACCATAACTGTGCAACAGACTCAATCATTTGAGATGCAAATTTCTAACTTCTGTGCTTTGGGAACAACTTGGACTCCATAAGGAATTGCTATCTCCTGTTCTAACTGAATATATTTACCAGCTTAAGGCTCAAT
This sequence comes from Erpornis zantholeuca, assembly GCA_013400515.1. Taxonomy (NCBI): domain Eukaryota; kingdom Metazoa; phylum Chordata; class Aves; order Passeriformes; family Timaliidae; genus Erpornis; species Erpornis zantholeuca. Next base: position 61,085 of record VZTN01017311.1, read on the forward strand.
TACAAACACCATCTTGAAAATGGAGTGATCCCTGAAGAAACTTAAAATGATAGGTAGTGGAGTACATTAGGTCGTAAAGGGACTTTCTCGGTCATGGAGATCATTCCCTTGCTAGTGCTAGAGAAGATAACCACATTACATAACCCATTGATCAAGTTCCATTTTGAAAGAAGTTACTTTTATGGGATTTGTTGTTTCCTCTTGCCCCTCCCCCTCCTGTTATGAGTCATCCTTCTTTCTTATACCGCAAAACCCAAATCATCCAGAAGGAAATCAATTGTGTTTTCCTCTTGAATATTTCAAACACAGAATATGGACCAAGTTATCACTTGCTATAATCTTAGGATCCTTAAGTAATTGGTTTAATTAAAAAAAAAAAAAGAGAAATAAAAGGGAAATAAAATGAGGAAAAATATTTCTGTTTAATTCTCTTTTCTCTGTCCTATTGTTGTAGTTTTCTAGCATGAATTCATGTCTCTTTCCAGTTCTTTCTCAGAGCTCTTTTTCTTTACTTAGTCCCATTAAGACTACTTTTTAATATGTTTATATTTAAGTCATTACTAATTAGCACTATAAAGAGCACTAAAATTGATTAAAAGTAAAAATGGTAGATTAAAGTTATATCTTATGGAGAGCATCAGATAGCATTTGGTTGACCTCATCACATCCAGCACAGAAATGATCACTTCATCCACACTTTTTCCCACTGTATAAAACTATTGCTAAAAGTTTGTTGGTTTATAAACCTAGGTTAGGTGCTGAAGCCCAGGTTTTCTCAGACTTTTACCTGCATGTCCAACAGCCACTCCTATTGTGAGCATATTTTGTTATCTCTTCTCAGGCTCTTTTCATGCATAGAAAAATACTACACTACAACCAGTTTCAAATGCAGATTTCCAATTATGGGTGAAATGCTGAGATTTTAAAATGTAATTTTTTCTTTCACTAAGATACAATGTCCAAATCCCTTTCAAATGTATATCACCTATATAGTAATCCCATTATAAAGATACATATATATAAAAATACAGAAGGAAAAATGTGTATAAGCATAACAAATATAATCAATATTTGACATTTTTAGCTTTTATATTTTCTCTTAAATATATAATCATTATAAACTATAGCTTCAGGTATAGTTTATATTATAAACCAAGCTTCAGGTTTTAAATATCTGATATAACAACATAATTTCCTATGAAAATCTAATTTCATTGAAATGTAATTTTTCACTAGAAATTTTTTACTCAGTTTTAAGCTTGAAATGCAAAATTCTCAATGCCTAGTGGGTAGTAAAATAGTAATTTGTCTACACATGCTATGATACTACTATTGTAGTTGACAGATTCACTTATATTTAAGTCTGCAATATCAATCATGCCTTTAGACGTCAATAATTACACCTTCGATGCAGAGTTAGCATCAGTCTAACCAGAATATTATATGGCAAAAACATTCAAATTTCCTCAAGCAATTCATGTGAAAAAATACAAAATGCAGGCACAGTTATATTATGTGCAAGCTATTTTTGAAATTTATCCCAAGAATTCTTAATATGGAGGGCATATTGCAATAAAAGCATGCAAATTTATGGTAAGTATTTTAAAACCAAAGTATTTATATAATCTGATTAATTAACAGTCCATGGGCATTGTTTTTTCAAGAATAGTAAGCTGTAAACCCCTAAATATCTTTCATGCTTGGCAGAATTATATGCCTGTCCCTACATGAAATTAAATCTAGCAGAATAATCCACCTATCAGTGGATTTCATGCATAATTCAGGTAACTTTAGCAAGTTCATTCCATTATTTTTAGAGATGGTTAATTTCAAGTGTTCTTCTAGCTAAATTTTTGTGGCACATATGGAGAATCACTGATTTTATGAACGTTTGTTTTGCAAATGCCAAACTCATTATGTTTCCTTTTATGGTTTTCTTCCTCTGATATTGTCTTCTAAATGTCTAACTACAGCATGTAAAAACAGGCTTTATTATACTAGCCTTCTTAAAAGTTCTAACTGCAAAAAGAAAGCCTTGCTTTATAGCATTCACTTATTCTACTTGTAAAACATGCCTTTTTAATCAGTATCTAGCTATAGTCCTCTTCATCATTTTTGTGTACATTTTATAGAATTCTAGTAGAACAAAAAAAATTGAAGCAATTTCTTATCTCTTTATCTCTTTATTTCGATGGATGGCAGACAGGACATATACATGCATACCCAGACAAATAAGTGATTTTGAATTTTGCTACACACATATTTGTGTTGATATTTCATGGATAGTGTATTTGTGGACCTAAGCACCTTTCCCACTGTGGTGGATATCACCTCCAAAACAGAAAAAGGCAAATAGGATAATCTTGGGCCTCAATATCTTCTAATTATGCAAGAGTTTTTGTCTGGAATGAGACTTCTTTTAAATAACCCATCCGTACTGCAAAACAAAAATAAAAACATAAGTCTGTTTCAGCCATATGCTTTAGTATAACACTATATGCAACAGTTCAAGAAATGGGGAAATGTAGATGAAAAGGTAAATAAAATAATGTTACAAGCTACCACAGAAATAGCTTGTCAGAAAAGCAGAAGGATTCTCACTCTCTTGATATGTCATAGTCAAGATATGAGGCCAAATGTAGGTTACTGACTTCAGTACAGAGATTAATTTAACACAACATAATGATATGGTCATGCTTGTTCTCAGTATTAATGAACCTAAGCCACTCAGTTTATTTCCATACTCAGATAAGAAGGGGATCTGAGTGATTAAGCTGCCCTATGTATTGATTTGGTTTTTCCAAGTATAGTAGGATAAAACATGAGTAAGATTCTGTTACAGGCCACACCTCTTGCTCTGGGGGACTACAGCATGCTGTGAACTTCAAACTAGTGAAGAAAAAACATTAATTAATTGTATTGGAAAGAAGAACCTCAGAGAGACACACTCCTTTTTGGGTATATTTTAATAAGTCAGCAAAGCAAGTTTTAAATGGATTGGACTGTCAAGAATCAGGTTGAACTCTGAGTGAGACCAAAAATTTACACAGAAGTAAAAATCCACTGCATTTGCTTGAATGCAGTACAGATGAAAAATATTAATCATCTGTGACATTTTTAAGTTTGGTTGAAAAGCTGAAGAAAAATAATGAAGAATAGCAGTCTGTGTATAAATTGTATGTAAATAAAGAAATCTCAATGAATTCAAGTAAGCTGCCTAATAAGAGTGGCACTTTGTAGATTTTATAGGTCTTTTTTGTTTAAACAATCTTTGTTAAATAAAGCCACATCATAGTAGTAAGGATGTGAAAGATGGATCAAGGGATTTCCTCTTAGATCACACTGAAGGCTAAGAGTAGCTGTGAGAGATTCCACCTGTCCCCAGGCCACAGGGTGCATAAAGGCTGCACATACATTTCCTGTAATGTCATGAGTAATTAATAGAAAGCTATCACTTGAGGGAATGGAGGACGCAACTCTTTTGCAACAAACACAAGGCCTCTGTGGATGAGCATGAAAAATTACGGGGAGTTTAAAAACCCAGATATTTGTCATGAATCCATAGAGCCTACCAAATAGAATCCCTGGAGAGAACATCCACCTGAAGAAAGACTTGTTTGAATGGGAGCTAGTTGATTTGCTCTGAAAGGAAGCTTGGAACTGATGCGATAAATGTGTGTAAAGTAGGAGCAGGGAAGTAGCTGGATCAAGTCTGATGGCTGAATTACTTAATGAGGAAGAAATAGCCAGAATCTCCTGCTCAGCTAAGAGTGCCATTATTTTATGATGGGAAGTGAATTATCTTGGGATGCAACGTGTGTGCATCTACACTGGTGATTTCATGCTTGGGAATGGCTATTTCCAGCTGTACATTTGTGTTGTATCTGCACCTGGATTAAATGTTTGCTGTGCCCTATAGAACATTGTTATGCACTTTTTAAGATTTCCCTCATGGCTAAGACAACAGTGATATTGTGCCCTACTAGACCATCTAGAAATCACAACTTGCAATGTAGAAAAATGACCTCCCAACAATTTGCTCTCTACGTGTGTGGAGGATTTCAGCATGACCTGGGACAGTAGTGTAGGTGCACCCTATGTGGGTACATTGTAAGTTTTAACAGTCTTTTGAAGGACATCGTGGCTTTGAGAATACAGTGAGGAACAATATAGATATTTTGCTTTCACCCCTAGATCTATTCAGGACTACAGGACCACCAAAATTTTTTTCATTGTAGAAAGTGCCTGTATAAAAAAAAAAATCAAGCTGTGCATTACATAATTTGAATTTCCCCATACGCAAGTAAATTTTAAACAAAATCTATGTATTTTGGTGTAATTACTAATAAGCAAAATTTTTAGCAAAATAGAGAACAAAGGCATTCTTCAGAGAAAGATACCCATTCATAAATATTTAATAAACACATTTTCACATCCTGGAAGACAATCTACTGGTAGCTGCACTAGTTTTCCTCCTGCCCTGAATCTGAGGAAGTATTGGGAAGCCTAATTCTATCAAGGACTTGGCAAATTTAGTAATCTGGCCTTACAGAACACAGGCTGGACAGCCTCAGTCTAGGGCTGTCAGGGCTTCAAGGCATATTGCCATAGTCTTGTCTGACCAATAATTGTATCCTTTTTATTCTCTTTTTCTTTCTTTAGCAAACAGATGGTGTCGGTGCTTGACTGTCCTAAAATAGTTTCTAACTTTGCAACCAATTCTAGTCTTTTCAAACTCAAATGCATTTCATCTTAGCCCTTTGTCCTCTATTTCAACACTTATTCAGTGTTCACCTAATGGTGAACTTACAGCTCATTCCTCTTTGCATTTCTTTTTTTTTTTTTTNGGTACATACAGCCTAAAAAATCCTAAATGAATACAGCCCTACAAATTGAGAGACAAAAAAATGTCAGCTAGATCTTATGTTCCTGTACAGAATAAAAAATAATCCTGTAATAAACTTCCTGTAATAAACTTGCTACAGCAGCAGAGTCTGATGTTCAGTCATGAGCCCCTGAACTATATTGTCCCATATAAAAACATGAGATAGCAACAAAAGAAAAGCACTTTAGCCATCTTGATATTCAATGAATGTGCTAACTGCTTTTGGGGAATTGCAGTGTTCTTCAATGGGTTACCTTTATCAAACTGAGACCTGCATAAAAATGAAATGTCAGACTCCAATACACTTCTAGTCAGTCATACTGTTTATCTTCTTGTCCCCTGATAGAGTTCACAAATTTAATAACTGTCCTTTATCCTTGTCTCAATTCCGTTTCAGCTTTCTATTTGACTTTCCTTCTGTCCTGCCTTGCAGGAAATGCTTTATCTTCCTATAGCAATCACAATAGAAAGAACAGAAAAGCATATCAATTGCCATTATGAAGTGTGTAAGGGGTAATCAAACCACTTCAATGGTCAGAGAAAAACATGTTCATTGCTATTCTACTATGCACAGTTTAACCCATTTAGACACTACCTGCCTAAAGTAACTGGACAGTTTAAACTGAAAAGTTTATTAATAATCTTATTAACTGTTCTTCACATCTTGTGTGAAAAAAAAAATTATCCTTAATCAAAAATAATAGGATTATTTGGAAGAAACTGCTGATAACATTATCAGAATTATTCTTCATCTGATTAGAAAGTGTAATGATGAATTTTTGCCTTTTGATTTCTGTGATTATAATTCAGAATGACTTTTCAAGCGTCCATATGGTCTGTAAATGACAGCTATACCAGTTTCTACTTTTTCTGGGACATTGACAAATGAGAATAAACTGAACTTACATTTTCTCTGAATTGAAAGTACTAAAAGAAAAATTGCTAAACCTACCTCCTACAATGTCAGCTATGTGCTTATTAATTATAATTGTCTATTATTGTAACAGCATTCTAATTCATTTCAATTATAAAACTGTTCTTAATTCATGGATTTTTGTAATTCTCCTCTCCATCCCACCTGGTGGGAGTGGGGAATGAGAAAGTGTCTGCATGGGGTTAAATCACCACACTACTCATTTTCACGGGTCTTGAAAATGGAGAAATCCTGCATCTCCATGTACTTAGGGAAAGGGGTACTTGATGAAAGAACAGAAGCATAGGAGATGCTGAACTACTATCAAGATAAAAAATCCTGCAATGTAAAGAAAGAAGGAAGAAAACATAGATGTGGGCAGGTTGAACTCTGAGGAGATGAGTGAAATTAAACAAGGGACATAATACTGCCTTAAACCCAAGGAAAAGTGCTGAAAATTGAACTACAAGGTAGAGTAAGGTAAGGGACACTAAGGCTGTTGAAAAGGGTCACCTTATTTTTGTAGTTTAAGTGGAAAGCAACATCTGATCCTCTAAACAGCAGCACCCCTTTCTGTCAAGTTAAGCATCATTTTAAATTTCTGGTACAGAAGAAGTTGCTGTAGAAGTTTGTCAGCAGTTGTTAAGTTTTGAAATTCTGGGATTAAATTTTTTTGACAAACACTTTTTATTTATTTTCAAGTTGTAATAACTTGGATTGCTGTAACAATATAATAAAATCAATCTTTGAGAAAATTATTTGTATTGTGGAATAGTCTACTCAATATAGTAGATTCACTATATAAAAATTGACCAGAATTTCATAAAAAAATTTTTTTCCCAAAATCCAATTGACTTTTTATTATTCTCAAAATAATTTCCATCCAAGTAAACATCAATTCATAAGAGGCTGACTGTCATTAGGAATACTTCTGCTTCCTGTTCCTAGCATGGGTTCACAGAAAGCAGATTCATGCTGTTATTCTAGGTAGCTATAGAAATACAGACTGCATACATTTGGTTTAACATCACTGCTTAAACAGATTGGATTTTGTGTTTATTTTAGCTGTCATTAGAGAGCTAACATAAAAAGAGGGACATCACATTATTCTAAAATTAGTCCTAATTAAATAATTTCCTTTACAGATACCACAAATTATATGGAACAATTATTTTGAGGAAAGAAAAAGATGAACCTCAAGAAGCCTCCTGCAGAAAAAAGGTAGATTTCTAGTTAAGGTGTTCCATATAATTTTCAGAACACTTCTCTTTGAATCATACCTCGCTTAGAAGCTTCCTGTGTGACCTTAGGCAAGTTGTTTAATTTCACTGTGCTTCTTTCCTCATTTAAAATGTTTTCTTTCTCACAGCATCCTTTTTTCATCACCATGGAAGTGATGGAAATCATCCCAGCTGTGCAAACTCCCAATAATATGCCAACATGTCTGGCTAAAATAATATCATTTAACTGAGGGGAGAAACAGAAGAAACAGTACTTCTAGCATTTCCACTGCTAGTAAATATTTTATCACTTTCTCTAATAATTACTTCTGGTTGCACATTGTTGACATTTTCAACAAGAAACAAAACAGCAATCAAAAGCAAATACCCTAAAAGGTACAAACCAAAAATAATAGCATACCTTGGATCACAGCATTTACTGAAAATATTGATTCATTGCTGAGAATATTATTTGTGTAAAATATATATGTAATTATCTCACTAGTGTAGCATAATGGTTTTCTTATTAATAAAGGAAAAATAATTTATGAAAATTATTGGGTCAATTTATTTTCTTCTAGATTATAATTTGCTGTAAAACCTGTGAAATACCAATTAAGCTTTTCTTCAGTAGATCCTGTGACATCTCTGTTGGGACTCTATGGCATAAGAGTGAAAAGATAAATGTCATTACAATGAACATAGGTAAGACAGCTGTAGTCAATATCATAAATATATTTTCCTACATGAGCAAAAGTTTGTTGAGTTAGAAAAACATTTTTGTCATAAAAGTCTGTACCGAGATTTGTACATACATTTGGGTTTTGAGTATGTTTCATGTTCTTGTGCCACTGTCACCAAGAAACAGCAAGTGCATTGTTGCATGCTCAGGAGGGAGCCTTCTTTCTTGTGGTTTCTGTGCCCGTAACCTCAGTGGACCCTGGAATCCACAAAGATCCTCCTTGTGCTGCCACATGCTCAATGCAGATGGCATCTTCAGAGAGTATGTTGGCAGACACACACAAGCCCACATTTACCATGTGCAAACAATGTCTTTTAGGAGTTTGTAAGTCAGCCAAAGTCAGGTGTCTTTCACACAGATAACAAAGCAGTTCTCTGACCCCTGTTGATGCTCTCCATTTCTCCAGCTCCCCAATTGCAAGTCCTTGCTTGAAGTATGAAAAGGTTTCTTCACCCAAATGGTATTATTTGTTTCATAAAGACGATTTTTTTCTATTTCCAAAGAATAGCTGGTATTTTTAATCTGAAATTTAAATTATGTTCAATACTCAGGCAAAAACATCACTTTCAATTCAACAAATACTATAGGGAGAGTAAGCACACTGTAAATTTAACTTGCAAATATAAATTTTTAAGAACTTACAAACAGCTTCAGTAGAGAATGTCCCTAATACATTTTAGTTCTTTCACAATAACTTTCCAAAAGCTTCAAAAGTGCCAAGTGAATGCTGTCTGCAATTTATGTAGATTGAGGATCTGGCTCAATGCACTTTAAAGTGATGCATGATGAAACTTCAAAGCAATATGTAATGCTTCAATAAAATGAATTCCTGATATCAATACCTATTGATCCTATTTTTGTTTTCAAAACCAACATATCTGTATGTTGTTTATAAAGTACAGTAAATATATATTTTATTCAAACAAACATTTTACAGGCAACTGAATAAACTTACACTCCTAAATCTCAGTTATACCTGTGCCAGTAACTGTTTCTACCAAACGTCTTCATAAAAGCTTATTTAGATAAGTCACCAGTGAAGAGTAAACATTCTAACAAACATTAAACAGCATCATAACTCCAGACTGACTTTTCTGTTACTCAGATGTTGCATCCATGGGTTTTGATTATCTCAGTTTAAAAATCTTTAATCTATTGTGAATATATTTTCTTCCAAAAAAAAAATGTTCAATATGTTCTTCAGTCCTTACTAAAATTTTGAAAGCGTTGGCTAAGACAGGACTCAAATGCAATATTGTATTTAAATGCATTTTTCTTCCCTTTCTCTCTGCTTCTCAAAACGTTGGCATGGGGAAAAAATTGTTTTATTATATTGCTCTACGTGTTGAAAATTTGAGAATTTAATATTTTTGCTTCAATATATGAATTCCTGCCTTACTTTGAGCATATGCTGTATATTCTATTCACATCTTGTGATAACAGCTTCTCATAATTTCTATGTCAAACACACATGACTATTATTTACATGTATGAAAATACAAGGCTAAAAAGTGTATATTTTTAATCGGATAAGGTTAATCATGTTAATACATATATTTCATTGAAAACATGGGCCCAGTAAAACTTTCACCAGCATGATCAGTGATTTCAAATTTTCAGACAATAGCTATTAGGAAAAAAAATCAGTTGGAAGAAAGAATGACAAAGTAAATATCCATCTCTCCTCTACACTACAGATAAAGAAATCTATTTCCAAACATTTTCATTGATTTTCTACATGAGCTGCCACAAGTTAGCTAACAGGATGTTTCCTTTCAGAGATATCAAGATGGGAATTTGAAATGGAAAGCAACTCAAAATAAGCAGAAAATAACCCTTATTTGGTAAACTTGTTTACTTGAGTAAGTAACATTTATCAGAGGAACGATATTCAACCCAAACAACCCATAAATCATATTACAATTTCACTTAGGTTTCAAACATATATACTCCAGGCCATGTATCTGTGTCATTATATACACCTTACTGCTCTCAAGATATGTAGACTGCAGAACTATACAGAGATTCCTTCCTAAAATCAACAATGGAATGAACATTAGCACGGTGGTCCCACGGGAGGAACCACATGATCTCAGGTAGCATTGCAGCCTCCTCTGCTGGGCAGCCTCACCACCAGCCACAACCAGACCAAAGGCAGCCTCCAACAATCCAGGACCCCTTCCTGTCTTCCCTGTCTTGTTTTATGACCCAAGATATTTTCTGGGGTCCAAATCTAACAGCTAGTTCTCTGATTTCTCTGGCTTCACATCCTGGATGAGTACAACATGCAAATAACTTATTTTTCATCTAAACTTAAGTACATTTCTGAGCATGTTAATATTTTACGTAGCCGAGAAAATTATAAGCTACAGCTGAAATATTCATTACTGTATCTCAGAATGGTCACAGTAGCTAAAGATGGAAAACACTTACCACATCAGCTGTTTCACTTTCCTGAATTATAGTAACTTCTCAGAGAAAATATACCAGTCCCTACTCAAGCACAGATAATTTCATTTCCTAGGTGTTATCCAAAGACCTAAAAGAAATAAAATGAAAAAAAAGCTATGGGAAGGGAAGCTTTTTAGTTCACAGTTCTGACAGCAGTGAATGTCAGATAGGCAGTGTTGCGGCAGGTTAGAACCTGCAAAGCTTTCTCCTTAGTTGAAAGGTAGGAGCACTCTCTCTCAGTGCAGTCAGCCTAACTTTAACATTTCCCCATAATTACATAATAAATTTCTCTCAGCCAAGCAAGTTTTTAAAAAAAGTGCATGATGGTATCCAGTCAAAAATTACTGGATAGTCTTTTTTAAAATAATTACATTCCTGCAGGATAAAAGAAGCTCCACAATACAGGTCAAACTAGATGATATTAAGTTCCTTTACAGATGCCATTGAAGAAGAGTATAGCCAGGCTTAAATAGAATAACATTCAGAGAGCAGAAATGAAATAGAAGTCCATTTCATAAACATTACATTAAAATGAACCAGACTGCATGGAAGACTGTGCAGAGATGCTGATATAGCACATAATCAACAACGTAAAACCACTAGCTAATATCATAAAACTGAAAGAGTAACTTTTCATTTAAAATGCTATGAAAGAACTATTTCAATGTGGCAGTCATGATGGCACATATTCAAGTACACAGCAGATTTTTTGACATGTGCAAAGCCTGAGAGCCTGGCTTTGTGTGGCAATGACTGCATACATATCTGATAGGATAAAAACAATCAATTTGCTTCAAACATATTGATGCCAGGTAATCAACTAGATCCAATACTTCATTGAAAGAGGCAGATGTTGATGATTGTGCTTTAATGTCAAGTTTTGCAGTGCTATGCCCCACACCATGACAGAGAAAAAGATTGTGAAAAGTTGGGTTGAAATGGCCACACTCTTTTCAAATAAATAAATAATCACAAGATGTAATTATGTTTGCTGTGTATTACATGGGAAAAAGAGTATCTTTAATAGTTCTGCACCTTGTAGAATGGAGAATACCAGTGACACAGTTCTTTAATGGATGTTTAAGTTTTGCTCTTAGAAACTATGAAACCTAGAAGAAGGTAAGACAAAGCTGACAAAAACCAATAATAAAGAATAAATGTTGTGGGTTTAATTCTTGCAACATTTCATTTTATTTTATTTCTAGGGCTTGGCTTTAAAGCTCTGCACATGTCTCTTATTGGAAGATAAGGAAAGAAATAACAACAGTAAATAAATTGGCTGAAGTTAAGCACACAGTGTTATGAATGCTTGCACAAAGGTTACCCTGGTAACCTGTTGACAGATTTCTGGCTGTCATGAAAGTTTCCTCCCAGTAAGTCATTCCAGAGCTCTACATGCTGGACCAAAGTACATTGACTGATTATTCAAATGTCTGGCATTTCTGGGCAAGAAAACTGACATTCTCAATACATTCTATGTGTCCTTAATATCTGCTTTAGGTAAACAAGTTTTCTTATCATCAAAATCCCCAAACATACAGCTTTGAAGTAGCTCTTCAAAGGATGCTTTTCTTCAACTTAGTGGTGATATCTACAACTTAAAATAACCTTTTTCTTCTCAATAGCATATTCACTTGAAAGCTGTCTAACAGTCCTCAACGAGAAATGAATACAAATATCTAATGAAATTTTATGGAATAATTAAAATAAACTGTACAGTAGTAGTTTTAAAATTATACCATACATTCCAAAGTAGGTCTAGCTATTAATTTTAATAGACTTTAAAGGTAGAAAACACCATTAAATCTGTCACACTACATTACATTTTATCCAATTATGTCTACATTGAACTCAATGACAAAAGTTTGACTAAATCATCATCACTTTTTGAATATGAGCTAGGAACACAACCAGGTTTAACTAGGAATTTAGCAATAGAAGAAGAGGCTGACACTTCTCTTGGTAGCCTGCTCCAGTGGTTTTTCATTTCTTTTCTCCGTTTTTAAAAAAACCTACAGGTCTGCCTAATATGCTTTTAACTTCTCTGGCTTCAACATCCAGTAACTGGTTCTTAGTTTACATTTTTCTACAAGATTTAACAGCTGTTTACAAGGAAATGCTCATATCACTACTCGTACTGCAATTGACTGGTTATTGCAATTAAGTCACTTTGCAATCTTCTTTTCATTTGAGAAGTTTTTGCACTCATTTCCTTCATTTTTTTTTTGTTTTGGTTTTTTTTTTTAAATGTACTTCAAGGACTGTGTACATCAAAACTTTTTGAACTATTCCAGTGTATCATATGCCAAGGTAAAAATGTTGGTCTGCTTCCTCTGGCTCACTGCTCCCCTGTTTTTCAATTTCTTTGGCTTACCAAAATTCATGTCAAAATTTCAGAAGAGCTTTGAAATTTAGTCTTCTCGAATAAGAGTCCAGTGTCAAGGATGGTTGAAACTCTGATTCAAAACAAATGAAGGTTGAAGATTATAACAGAATTTTTAAAATCCATGTTACATAATATGTTAACAAGAATATATATTGTGTACGCTGTAGCAAAATTGTCCTTAACCAATATGGAAATATTTTTGCTAGTAACCACAAGACAGCACCAGGTATGTAGAACACTGCACAGTTATACACAAATAAAACTTGTGACTGAGAAGATGGCAATAAACATCATATTTTAAGACAAAGTCCATAGGATACATAGTAGGAAAGGCTCCCGCTAGTTCTCTGTGCTTTTGATCAGGCCTTTCATACACACACAGAACAAAGACCACCTGTGTTTTGGGGATCTTCAATAAAATTCTAAAAGTCTTCAGTAGCTGGGTGGAACTCATTTATCTCTCTCAGTGGGATAAATGAATGCTGTGATTAAAAAAGAAAAAGATCACTTGTGGCTGTTTCCAACATCTCAAGAAAGGATTGACTTCATATAGTCGTTCTTCTGATGTAAGCTTTTTAATTAAAGGATGCTGTTTTTTTAACAGCATTGTCTTGCTTGAAAAATTAATATTTTTCTCTCAAAGTTAATTCTACTACAACAGTAGACTCCTTGGAGGTTAAATTTGATACACATATACTAAACACCTACACTTGCTAATCAATAGAGTGTATACAAATAATGAGATGTTACTGTGCACAAAAAAAATTATGAAAAATTGCTTTTGGAATTATCTGTATGGAGATGAGCAAAGCAGTGCAGCAGTTTTACTAATGTTAGCATATATACTTCCTCAGCTCATGAGAGACTATGCTGTTTTGCACAAGTCATTATCAAAGGTGTGCTTTATTGTATGATGATTGGTGAGCCCTCATACCGAAATGTCTTCTTGTATCTCATCACCTATATTTGGTCATGTTTAGACTTCTCTGTAAATTATTGCCATACAACAACATGGAAATGCTTTGCCACTTTTATGCATAAATCTCATCAATAGGTGATGAAACACCAATGGACTCTCTGTTTAATGGACTGTGCCGGCCTCTTTGTTTTCAATATGAAATAGACCGAGTATAAATACCCGAAAGTATAATCAAAATGTTTGTTATATTGTTCTCATTCTGCTGAGAACCTGATGGGAGGCCAAACCCAATCCTTGAAATCCTTGAGTAATTAGTTTGTTTCATGTATGTTAGCAGATCAGGTCCTCAGAAGCTTACAAAAGGGACAGGGCCTATTGTATGCTCACACTGTGGTCAACAGTGGCAACTGAGCAGGCAGCTTCAGATTGCATCTCTTTAAACAGAACTGTTCACTAAAATTGTCTGTATTTGAATACCCTTGCAAGATCAGCAGAAAGGGTCAGGATAAAATCAAGGAGAATGGATTGCCTTTTTAACAATTTTCCCTCACTAGAATCTTGAGTAGGGCTGATTGATGCATCATAAATAATGGGATTAAAGTGAGAATTCAGTTGATTTCAGCTTGGCATAAGACCTAGACAGAAAAGAGGAAACACTCAGGTTTTATTAATTAGGAACACTATTGTACTGCTTGTCTCA
>VZTN01017312.1:0-154939 GCA_013400515.1 Erpornis zantholeuca
TAAAGTGTATATATCCTTATCAATATTTAAATGGATTTCAGCAAGTGGCTCTATATAGCCTGTAATACTCCAGAGGCATTTTGTTCAAAACTTTGACTGACTATGAGCATTTTGGAGAAGTGATGAATTAATATACATCATCAAACACTTCATTTTAAAAGTGTTCTGGAGTCCTTTCAGTACAACACACTTGATGTAATTAAGTTTAAGATCCATTCTGAAACCGAATGTTGATGATGACAATCAAATAAAATTACTGTTCAGACACAGACCATGAAAAGTACTCAAAAATCACCTTTATCAAAACATATGTTTATCGACAAACTTATTTTTTTTTAATGAAGCCAGATATGAAAAAGAACAGACTGTCTCTTAAAAAAAAAAAAACAACTCCCTCCTCAGTTTTTTCCAATTTTAAGGATAAATGTTTCAGGTTTACAGGTTTTAAAGCAGAAATGGAGGCGTAACAGACAATTAAAAGCAATTCTGTGAAAATGGGCCTGGGGATGACACTCTGCAAAATGATTGATAGCATATCTCCCATAGTTATCCTAATGAAAAAGCTGTTGTCAGCCTGTTCTCAAGAGGATGGTGTCAGCGCTACTGCAAGATCTGCTTGTGAGTTAGAAACTCATGAGTTAGAAAATGAGAACCAAATGGACTCACAGCTGGGAAAACCCAACAGTAATTAATTTAACTAGCAACCATTTGTACAGACTTTGTGTAAGTTTAAAAATTTCCCTTGAGAGAAGCAGGGTCAGTGAAGGATAGAGTTCATGTTTTCCTGTGATAATGAAAAATACTTAGACATAAATAGTGGGGAAGGCTTTGATTCTTTATTTGATGCATGTTTCTACTATGAAAGAGCAGTACAAATCCTAGTCCATCTCCATATGGGATGGAGAATTTGGCTTAGCGTTTATTATTTTGATTCTGATTTAGAGTCATGGGAGGAAAATAGAGGAACCTCCGCTATCTTAAATCATCTGCCCACCTCCCCATGATAAACTGGTCTTAAAAGTACAGAGGGAAAACAATGTCATTAAAGGGCTTTCACTCCAAATCTTTGATGAGGGAGATACAAACAGTTTGAGCCCTAACATGTTGTTTCATTTTAATGAGCAGCGAGTACCTTCCTTGTCCTTATTAAAGTGGTTAATAGTGCTTCTACTGCCTCATTATCAGTGCTAGGACACATTCGGTGCTGCTCCTACTGCTAAGCCAACTCCTTTTAGTTTGACAGATGATCAGAAAGTCAAATCAGATTGCTCAGAGATACTTGTTAATAAAATTCCAACAGTGTTTCTCTGAGTGTCCATGGGGACGCTAAAATTATTTTATTTTCTTCAGGTTTTCTATAATTACTGTGATTGTACTTTCTCCAAAGAGATATATCTATGCCAATTAAAACTATACTGGGTTTATAGGTTGATCAGATGAGAATGAAACTGTTATTTGATTTTAATCAAAACACACAGATTAAATTGAGCTTCCCTTATATTAATTCCAAATATTACATTCAAGTGCTCCAGAATATTTTTTGTGAAGCATGTTAATATTTTAGTAAAAAAGCTTATTTTTATGCAATCCTAACATGATTTTTTTCTTATTTTTCCCCTTTCCCTTGCCTTTATTTTCTTTGAGGCATGTGTTGTTTTCTTGCTTTTGTTTCTAAATATGCAGCACATTTGAGGCATAATTGCAATATGTCATGATTCTGATCACACTGTAAATGACTAAGTGTATATAATACCAGACAAAACAACTAGAAATGACTAATGTCATTCTGCCTATAGTCTTCTGTCTTTCCTTTCTGTATTACAATATAATGGCTATGTGCACAGGTCTGAACATCACTTACAAAATGTTCAGAGTCTGTACTTAAGGGATTATTTAATTACCTGCATATCCATATTATCCTGCCTGGATTTTAAGTGAAGACTTTGAAAAATTTCTGATTTTTTTTCTATTAGGCTATTCTTTAAATATTTCATGGAAAAAGAATGCTACCTTCAATGTTCCCATCAAACATGAATCTATGCAATGAGGTGAAAAACTTACTGCTAATTGCAATAAGATTAATGACTGTATTTTTGTCCATAATGTGAGGATGAGACACAATTACTCTGAATAGCTGCTAGAACGATGCATTTGCAGCAGTCACTTGATCCTTAGCATGATGAGTAGACAAGAAAACCAAAGTAGAACAGAAAAGAATACATTTCTCACCAGAGAGTCCAGTCGTGCCCACAGTAGGGCTGAACATTTCCCAGGTAGAATCCCAGAGACTGTGTGACTTCAACCAGGTTGGTGAAGTCCAGACTGATGCTGTTGAAAAGCACAGAGGTCATGATGATTTCATCAATTGCCCACACATCTTCGCCTTGTGAAGAGTGATATGGCTGCCACCATCTGAACTGAATGCCAATCTGCCTCGCATCTTCAGGCAGCTCCACTGAAATTATTCTGGAAAACAAAACAAAGTTATTATTGCCAGTTTTTGCTGGTTGTAGTAATTGAATTGGGATGTATTGTAGGGTAATTTTTTCTTACTGACCCAAAAAATCATGGAGTAAATTTAGCCCATTGATCCTGTAGCATCTACTGGTATAGCTGCTACAAGGGATGGGACAGTGCAATTGTTAGTTCTCTTGGTAATCAGTTCATTTACTGAAAACCAGTCATTTGAAAAGAAGCCAGAAAGAGTTTACAAAAAAACTTGTAAATTTTCCTTCCACTGGGAAGATCTCAGTACATTAAAAGCTGTAAATTAGCAAAGTAATGATCAGGTGACAAAGACTGAAGAATACCAGTTCCACTTGGAAAAAATAAGGGGGTATAATTATGAACTGTTTTGGAAAGCCTAAGCCTAGGTGTAACCCTAACCATAGCCCTAATCCTAAAATTATGCTGAGCCAAAGAAACAGCAGTGACAGACTGAAAAGTAGAGCAGAGCAGGGAGCAAGGTTGAGGCCATTTTGCACAACCTTAGGTATGGCTTTTGCATTGTCAGTGTCCCTGTATGTCTGGGCTTTGTGGTTTTGGAAAGCCTAACACTAGGTGTAACCCTAACCCTAGCCCTAATCCTAAAATTATGCTGAGCCAAGCAACAGCATGACAGAGTGCAAAGTAGAGCTGAGGAGGGAGCAAGGTTGAGGCACTTTTGCACAACCTTAGGCATGGCTTTTGCACTGTCAGTGTTCTACCCCACACCACCACATCAACTGTGAGGCTGACTGGCAGCAGGGACATTTGTCTCCATTCGGGTACTATTACTTGCTGGCAAACGGTTTTTCGTCAAGCTCATCATGTAGTTGATATTTTTCTTTCTCTCTTAGAGGAAATTTTTAATAAAATGACAAATCAGGTAAACTTGAAGCATATTTTTTTATTCTAGCACTGTCCAAGGTCTGGGCCCCCTGTCCTCTGCCCTGGGGCTTTTCTTCCTTTGGTTCGTCATGTTGGAAAAAATGCAGCAAGAGATCTTCTGCTGTTTCAGAGTTGTTTTTATTTGTCTTATCAAAACCTCGGAGGGAGAGACAGCATCCCCCGAGAACACCAGGGCAGAAAGGGCAGAAAAGGCAATGGCTGAAGATCAGCAGCTACTTTTATATCTTACTAACAACCATTCAAGAAACAATACGTATCTTATTTTCTTTTCAACACCAGTAAACCCTCATCTCATTGATATGTCTTTTCAATACTAACTTTTTTCCACCAACCAACACACCACAGGAACTGGTGTCAGAGGAGAGAGGAAGAGAATGAGGAGAGAGGAGAAGAAGAAAGANCACCAATTTTTTTTCAGACTTAGGGTTTTCTAAGCTGTCTGTTGTAATGTTTTGTTCTCTGCATATGAAAGAGTCTGGTGCCTGTGGTGCTCTTATTGCAAAAACCACACTCTTAAAAATGACTTGCTAGAACATACTTGCAAAGAGCAGATTTATAATACTGTTGTTTAGTGTCACATTCATTTTAAAGAAGAATACATTAATCCATTAACCAGAAAAAAACCAAATAGGTTGGCTAAACAGGTGGAAAGCACTCAAAAAGTCCTGCCAGGCATTTCTAGGAGCTGCTTTCTGCCATCTGTAGACTGGAGAGAGAAGTATGGAGGGATAGTCAGAGGTGACATGGCCATGTCCCTGTGGCATGGGACCAGCACACTTTATGTACACACCAGTGCACACTGCATGTATGGTGGATACATTTCATTTACAAATAAGTATATTTAAATAAGTATTTAAATGGCTTTGTACTTGTAAGAGAGAGACCAAGCCCCACTGCTCTCTGGCACATGACTAAATGACAAGGGCTTCTTTTCTACCAAAGATTCCCTCATAAGAAGCAACTCTATAACCTTCTCGGTTAATTTTTTAAAGGCAGAAATGATAAAGACTTGATGCTAAAAGGAACCACGGTTTTTTCTGCCTTGGTTCAGGGCCGTGAACCTGAGGAATGCTGGTACCCTGGCTGGGAGGAGCACTGTATCCAGCGGGCACTGTGAAGCACCTCACACTCGTGTCAGCCAGTGCTCTGCCATAATCCAGGGCATATTTCTCTGCTGGTGGCTGCTTCTGATGCTTGTATCTTCCCTTTCACTCTTACCTCTCATAAACTTGCCCATGTGGACACTAATTCTCACTGACAGTAATATAGAGAAAATCTTAAATCATGACATACACCACTGATATACATATCAGATGTCAAAATATTTAACACATTAAAATAAATTCACTGTCACAGGGGATTAAACTCACACAATTAAAAATGTAAGTGTAAACCATCATGTATGGCACAGATTTTAGTATGCAGAACCTCCCTACACCTCCAGTTGTAACAACTTCTCCTATCTGGCTTTTATTTGTTGAAGATAGATGGAGAGGGAGGGGGACTCCTGCTAATGACTTTTGTTCTGCAGAGAAGAAAAGTGTTCCCACTTACATTACCAGCCAGCATTAGCTCTCTTAAAAACCAGCTGGGAGACCTTTGCTCTGATCTCATTCTTTCAAGCTATGCGCATACCTAATATTGAAAAGCCACCGCTGTTCTGCTCAGAAGAAAAATGCAGCTGTCAAATGTTAGCAGATTAAATGCACCTTTTCAGCAGAACATTAAATATGTAATTATTTTTTGTATGACTGAAGATTAATTAAATTCGTGCATACTGACTTATTGCCAAACTTTGCAGCAGTCCATCCAGGTTACTAAAATATTTTCAGACAACATAATACAAAAAGGTGAAGCTTTCTTCATAATTATTGCCAGCATTAGCTTCAGGTTTGTATGTCTGTCATTTTTCTATCTACCCAGAGTGGACTGAATATCTATCTATCTATCTATCTATCTATCTATCTATCTATCTATCTATCTATCTATCTAATCTCCCATGGCAAAATCTCTCTAACTTGTGTATTCTGTACTTTGCTCTGTGCCTTGTAAGAACAACAGAAATTGTGTTCCATACCTAACCTCAAAAAGCAAAAAAAGTCTCTGCCATCTACGTAATTTATTACATTTATATCTTTAACTCCATTAAAATCAGTCACCAGGATATGTATTTTCCTTTTTGTTATAAAAATTTCATAGTGCTATATATTAAAAACCTTTAGGGAAATATAACTCCTACAGATGTAATCTTGAACCTAAGAATTAGAAACAGGGCCATATAAAATATATATGTGTCTATAACAAACGCAAAGGCAAAGGAAACTTTGAAGAACACTTAGAAGTGTTCCAGTCTGTAGCATCTTTCCTTTGGAAACATTTAGAACTTCAAAAATTAAAGTCTACAATGTATTTCTACCCAAATACAGTCCTCCTCTCAGATTTTTGAGTATTTCTTATAGCTCCCAGGAAATAATTGTAACGCTACAAAGGTGTTGCTGTTGAGTTCGAGGACAGTGAAAAATGGTGGCATAAACTTCAGATGAAAAAGCTTTTTATTAAGAAAATTTTGCCCTTTATATATCCAGGGTCGCTAGAGAAGGGCACAATTATTGGTTCTTGGGTGAACACCTCTTTAGCATCATTGGTTACTTACAACAATGCCCAAGAATAACAAGTTGGAATAACAAGACCTAAAAACACCACCTGCAAAATATAGTTTACAAAAACACATAAGATGGTTTACATAAACTGCTCTTGGTTCTCATATCTGTTTGTGAGAAAGCAACTTCTTCTCACAAACAGGACTGGGAGCTGGAAAATTTCTCTCTGATCAAATTTGTCAGCGTGCACACAACAGTTTTGGGGTTTTTTTCCATTAAGACATTCTTAATCACACTTTATTTATTGTAATTTTGTACTGTGTTATTGACAAGATGTAGAAATCTAATTTTTTTTCTTAAAGCACTAATCTGAGCTCAATAAATATAAATAATGAAAGTTATGTGCAGTTAAAGTGACTTGCAGGCTATTTACAGTCCCACCCTGAGGCTGACTCAGATGTTTTCCTCGAACTCAGTAGAGAAGAAGACAGGCAACAGCTGAGTCAAAGCTACCCCTGGGCAGGAAATGGACCTGCTGGAATGAGTCCAGTGCTGCCAGCGTCAGTTCTGCCTCTTCTGGCCCCCCCTGCAGAGCATCTCCTTTCATTGGCACTTACTGGCTCTGCTGCAGCATCCCACAAAGGTGGATGCTGCCAGCTTTGAGTGGGTTTGCATAGATCTAGACCAGACTGTTCTGGTCTTTTGGTACAGGTGTGCTCATGGAGACTCCTGATACTGCATTGCTCTACTAAATTTGGTGGATGGTGTCACACATGTAACAGTAAGGAACACGTTCTCTAAATACAAGAGATACATTCCTCTCTAATCTGACACCAAACATAGGTGCTGCTAGATTAGATGAGCTCTTTGTTCAACTTCTTTTTGATTTGTGCAAGTCCCAGGCAGTCTCCAGTGCACCAAGCCCAGCCCAAGGCAGAGGCACAGCCATGAAGTCATGCAATTGCCTTAAGAGTGGGAGCAGGCAGTTTCCCTGCTGACCCCAGAGATCCTCACAATCCGATTCTGTCAGCTGTCCTGTGCTGCCTGCAAACTCCTAATCCCAGAGGATGGCGTAGTGAGGGTATCTATGGCTTCAAAGCTACAAATTATGTTAATTTTTCTTTATGAGTGGCTGCTTCCATGGGAAGAGACATGCCCCTATTTCCCACAAGTACACTCCTATCCCTCATTCCACGCTGCCTCAGCTTGTTCTGTTGTATCACCTGAGACCTGAAAGCCATTAAACCTGAGACCTGAAAGCCATGTGCTCACTTCTATAGGATGACAAAATGGGAAGCGTCTAGAAGAGCTGCAAAATTTTAAAGAAAGGTGGTAACTTTCAGTGTGCAATAAAAACTCTTCATTCCCTCTTGCACCATGTACCGCTGCATTGCAGTGACCACCACAACCAGCATAACTGCATGTAAATAACTCTCTTCATAATATTTATTCATGTACCTTGGCTCGTGGTAGTTGAGGTAAGAGTAGTGTTCCAGCAGTTTCCAGGTGATCCCGTTGTCGTAGGAGTAGTGCAGCAGCACTCCTTCCCCGGGCTGGTCAGGCGCTTTGCAGGTGCTCAGCACCGACTTGCTGCCCAGGCGTAGTGTGAACTGCAGGAACCTGCATCACAAGTACACAAATATTTGCAGGGTATCGTTTTCATAGTGGGTTTTTTTGTTGGTTTTTTTTTGGTTTGGTTTGGTTTTTCCCCTAACCAGGTTGTTTTCAGATCTTCTTAATCTAGGCAAATTTGGATAAATATCTGTTATGGGCTTTTGTACGTGTGATTTGTTTTTATTGTCAAGTAATGCAATGTGGCACATATAGTTAAAAAAATGCCAATCATTACTGCATTTAATTATTAATAAGGCACTGAAGGGGAGGGAGAGACAGTGAATGGATATAATCAGTTGCCACAAGCTGTCAAATAAACACAACCTTATAAATAATTAATTAGCACTTGGCTTTGACACTCAGGTTTGGTATTAACATTTCATATTTTCCACCCAAGATGTACAATAACTTCCCTCCAGTCTGTTTTGGACTCTGTTAGCAGTTTACAAAGCAGGAGGAAAAAAGGCAAGGCTATGAAAGCACCATTAAAACATGGAACTAGGCGTTTTTTAAAGGCTTTTTTCCCTGCTAAAACAGCTCATTTAATAATACAGAAGGCTGTAGTTGTAAGAGGAGGGGCTCCCCAATTTATTTGCCTCACACTGCTCCTCGTTCCCTCTCACCTGGACTGGGAGCTGTCCAGGAAGGAAGTGATGAGCTGACGTCTCCCATCCTTGTTGAAGACCAGGGCCTTGCCGCTGGCCAGGACCCCGCAGCCGAAGCTGACCTCGGCCCCGCGGATGGAGTAAAAGCTGTGGTAGGAGGAGAGGCGGGAGCTGGCGAAGCTCTCTGAGATGAACATGGGAAAGGTCTGCGACGCCGTCTCACACGCTGGCCCTGAGAAGCCGGGGTCACACCTGGGGGTGAGGAAGGGTGAGAAGCACAACTGGTGACCCATCTTTGGCTGTGGCTGGTTGTCAACCAGCGTGGTGGCTGCAGATGTTCATCAACTGAGGACACCCACTAGGTCCCTCTCAAATCTAAGGCCCAAGAACCCCTTTGAACTTTACTAAGATAAAGCATATAGCCAGTGATTTCTGCTAGCTAGTATTTACTTTTTGAATTAAAAAAAAAAAAGTATTTCTGAACACCCCATGAATCTACACATAATACAATACAGAAGTACTTTTCTTAATTTTTGGAAAAAAAACCCCTGCTGACGTACTCACGGTTGTTCATACGTAACGTGAAAAATTTGCTTTCATCTGTAGCATACTAGATGTGATTACAAGAAATTAAGTTAAAAAAGAGAATGCCCTGTGGGTCACACTCTTGTTAATACCTAAATGTAGTTACACCAATATTTAGAATGTGCATACTGGTTTTGAGTAAGTACTTTTTTATTTTTTAGAGTGGAACCCTTTTAACAAGCCAGACTATCAGAAAAAAACGGAGTGCTGATCTTCTGTCCTTGATGTATGTTAGGTTATGGAATATTAGAACTATTAAAATTGTAATTCTTTCCCAACATTTAATACAAAAGTGATAAAGTCACAAATCACCTCTAAAACCAGTATAAAGTATGCATCACTGATATTTCAGTGTGGTCTGTAGCACATTTTAAGGTGAACTGGAAGTTTGACACTATAACTAAAGAAAATAATAAAAAAAAATACTAAACATGATGCTGTTTAGAAAGATTGATCTTCAGCTCTCCAGTGAGCTTTATGAATTCTGAGGGCTACGCTAGTTTTATATTTAGTCATCTAAAAGAGCAAAGACTGAAATGAAAATCACTTCAACTTTCACACCACCAAGTGAACTACGTGACAGAAATTGAACATGAGTACTGAATTATAACACTTACTTGCAACCATTTCTAGTACACTGTCCTCGCCCTGAGCAGAATTTGAGGCAAGATGGACCAATATAAACTGCAGAGAAGAGAAATCAGTTAAATGGAGGGTTATGCTATGTGATAAACAGAATATGATGAATATAAGAAAGTATACAGATCTGATCATACAATTATTGTATTTATCTTAATCCCATTACCTGGAAAAGGTCTATGAAAGGATATAATGCATTTGACAGTGTTAAGGATGGTCAGGGATAATTTATTATTTAATGTGTCATGCCCATCTGTGGCTCAAGACACTAGTACTGTTTTAATTACTAGGTCTGTGAATGAGACCGAATAATTTAGTAGGCATTGACCTTTTTCATCATTTTTCATTGACAGTCCTTTCATCTTAGTTTGGAGATGCAATCCAATCTAGGTACATTCCAATAGCAGTCTGGTAGGTTTAAAAAATGTGTTACTGCTTCTCTCATTGAAATCTACATCCTTTGCTTCACTGGACTCAGGGGAGTAAGAACCTGCCCTGGTATGTCTTAAGCAACTATTAATTATCATAGTCTTTCACTCATTCTTTCAATGGAACAAAACTCCACATCCTATGTGCTCAAAACTACACCAGCCTTGTTCTACTCTTTTGCTTCATCTTCCTCCAATGATTTCTAATCAACACTGTTGATATTTTGTGAAAATATGAAGGATGGAAAGATGAGCGAATCTCAGTATAATCTCTTGCACTATAATATAGAAAAGTCATAAGTTGTGGGCAATATTATTTCAATACAGTATGATAAAAGGCTTTAACCATGAACAATGTCATATTTTCTCTTGAAAAATGCCTATTACTTGGAGTTATCCACTTAGAACATAACATTTGGAAGAAATTGCCACCAATTTGAAATATTCTATAAGAAGCAGTTTTATATTCTATAAAAAGCATTTTCCTTTTCCTAGTTTTGTAATGCTGCCCATCACAGCAGGGTGTCAGCTCTCCCTAGCAGACACACTCTAAATCCCTATTAGCTACTCCCTATAACTAAGTCCTCATCAGATTTCATGTGATTTCTAGATTTTCTCACTTCTCAGGGTGCAAAAATTCTGTTCTGTCTGTTTGATTTATTTGTGTCTTTTGAGGTCTTTTTGAGGGGGTGGTAAAAGTAGAAGGGTTAAAGATGTAATGATGTCATTCAAAATGAAAAATCTTCAGGGAAATTGGCATTTTTCCAGAGTTTCTAAAAGATGGCCAGATTCCAGATTTCATTTAAAACTTAATTCACATACGAAACAGTTGTGAAGCTAAAAGTCAGAGTACTGAATCTTTGAAAATTTTCCTCTCTTCAAGAATTTGAGTGGCTTGCCAATATTTATGAGTTTTTCCCTACAACAGTGTAAAGCTTCAGTGTCACTGATGTCTTAGGTTTTAACTTTCATATTTTTCAAATCCTGTGCATTGAGGCCTAGTGTGTAATTCTGAAGTTTCTTGTGGCCTGTTAGCTGCTGTTCTCTCATGCTGGTTAGACATACCAAACCTCTCTAGGTATCCACCTCAAGGACAACAGGCTGAAAGGAGGGAGGGAAACCTGGGGTAATTACATCATGAACTGAGGTTATAATTGGAAAATTAACCCTGATATGCAAATGACCCAAACCTACAAAAGTGTGAAGAACCCATGACCCAGGGTTCATCTTGGGTGTAGCCTTTTGACAGCCCAGGGTGTACCTTCAAAGGCCCTTCAAATAAATACCTCCTTTTATTCTCTTGTTCTGGTCTAGTCTCTGTTATAGGCAGCCAACCTCAAAGTATCATCACTAGTGTTTAACAAAGGAGACATTTAAAACCTCAGAAATATATCTTTAGGACTTGATTCCTGTATCATGGTTCTGAACCTCAAATGCAGAGCAGGCACTTTCTAGGCAGATGGTTGGTAAACCTTTTTTGAGATGCTGCACATAGGAGCATGCAGCATCCTTTCATGGAGTTGTATTTTCTTCTCTAAGCAAAGATTGTGCAGATAAATGAATTGTCAAATGATTTTCAAAATCTGTTCTGTTGTAAAGAATTTGTATCCTTGGATTGATTTCATCTTGCTGTGGTTTCTGTGAACCTATTGAGTTTCTCCAACACTTAGAGTCTGAATTTTGTCAGACAGCAGATACTCACAGACATCTTCTTATGTTTATATACCTATCTTTTCCCTTAATTTGACTTTCTTTTTGATGTATATCACATCCCTAAAGAGAAGCTTTAATACCACACCCAGAATGTCAAGACGATGCTACTTCCCATTATGATTAAGAAAACAATTTTCATTATTTTTAGTGACAAAATTTCCTTAATGACATTTCCTTAAGAGCTTCAAAAAGATTTTCTTTTCAATACTAGGCATCAACCTACTTTAAGAATTCTGCAAAATGTAACTAATTCTATTCCTAGGCACCATATCAAACCTCACTGGGAATCACTACAAAATTTCACAGGCTACTGTACATCACTGTGAATCTGTAACTTACCTATTTCATGCCTCTAACCAACCAAATTCTGGATGTAGTTTACTTCATTTCAAATCATTTAAGGCTAACGAGCAAGCTAAGAAAATTTGCAGTTACTCTTAGTTAGCCCTTTCAATCATACTTATTTCTGCATTTCATACATTTTACCCTGTGTTCCTAAATACATTTTCTGTCCTTTAAAGTATTTTTTTTTAATTCTGGTCCTGGTTATCTTCCGCAAATGGTCATATAAATATAAACTCCTCTGAGTTCTTCACCTCAGTTTAAAGAAAAGGTATGTGAAAAATAACTTTCTAAGAGAAGAACAGTTCCCTGAAACAGAAGATATTTTCCCGTGAAGATACTGTAAACAATGTAAAGTTTTGTCAGTGTTTTGGTAGCAGCATTGCTTGAAGATGGTCTTCCATGTCCAGAAGCAAAAACATGTTCCAGATGCTGCAGTTGTTGCTTAGGCTGGTGCAGTAAATGTCCTTAATAGCCAGTGTGGAACCTATTTATGTAATTAGGACTAAGTAGACAGAGGAAATGTTATACTAAATCCCTGCCACCAATATTTTTTCCTGGAAAGCTTTCAATTAAAAGAAAAATTTTAATTTTTCTAAAATAAAAAAATTAATTTTTTTTTTAAAAAAAGAAAGATACTCTACTATACTCTACTAGACGATTGACTTTTCTAATGGCAAAATTTCTCTCTAGCTTCAAAATGCACCTGCTACCAAATGCAACTAAGCAGAATAGAAATTTAACAAACTGTAAATCCATTGATTGTGGAAAATATGTTTACTTAGAGCAGCATATAAGATTTACTTTTCTGATGTGTCATGATGATAAGAATACTAACTATTATCGATTGCCCACATATTTCCAAGAATTGGTCCTGTTTGTCTCCATCGAATCCTGGTGTCACTTGTCAGTGCAGCATTGGGAAGGGGAATAGTTATTCGGTTCCACCTGAAATACATACAACACAAACTCTAGCATTTTACACTGATAGTTATTTTAAGCAACTGCATATTTTGCAGATATGTTTACGTATTCTGGAAGTTTTGTGAGAAGCTTTAATTTTAAAATCTGCTCAAATGAAGCACAAATTTATGGCAGCTTTAGAAAATACAAATTAAAAAGAAGAACACAACCCATATTTCCATACGATATATGAACGTCAGTTATTATCTTATAAAACCCAGCCATTCTTCCCCCTGTAGGAATGCATGAAGCTGGCAAAGACCATAACCTCCTTTGCTGTAGTGACTTCTCCATCACAATGAATATCTCCTAAACTGAACCTTGAGCAGGACTGAACTCTGTTTGGTGGAAACCCTCTGGGGGGTGAGAAGAGTGGTGCAGAGGATTTGGCCCGCTGCAGTCTGGGACAACATTCTCTATCATCCATGGAGGCTACACTTCCTGCACACACCAGGAGTAATGGTTCTATGAAAATTGTATGGGCCTAGGGGCTGTGTGTCATCAGATAATAGCAGTGCTATTTATTTTTTTAAGTCTTATGGAAGTTGGGATGCACAGGGATTTTATTCTATGCAGCATGATGCCATGGTTCATTTTTCAGAGAGAACAGCAGAGAAGAAACTTAACACTGAGAAGGGCTGATACAAGAAAGTGGCACTAACAACCATCTCCATCTGCAGAAGTACAGAGGATATGCTTCACTGTAACCCAGTACTGGGATTCCACGTGAGTTAATGTGTCTGGGGATGTAAATATTGTTTTGAGCAGAATATTTTTTCTGACTAAGAAGAAAACTTTTGTGGCTTTGACAAGGTACAAGTTTTCTTCTAATTGTCAACATGCTGTCCACAGGTGGATTATTGGATTTTTTGTGATTTGTCTTTATCATCAAAAAATTATTATTATACCACAGAAGCAGGCCCATACATTTCAAGTTTCATTACTGGGTAGCCAGGGAGCCCAGAACACTCCTTCCTCGCTGTCCCCAGCTAGTCAAAAATGAATGACGACACAGAGTTGTGAGCTTTGTTTCTTTCTCCTGCCACCTACAAGTCACTTGTCTAGCCTTGCATCTCAGTTGTGCAGAGAACACTCTCATCTCACCCGCTGTAGTTTTCAGAGGCGTAGATGGTGCTGTGGGGCAGGTGAGGCCCAGCACAGATCTCAGGCAAACATTCCATGTGCAGCAGCGACCACGAGCGACCATGGTTGGTTGAAAACTCCAAGCTGACACTGGCAACACATGGAAGGAAAGAAAGAAGAAAGATACCATGAGGGTACCCAGCATAGAACTCAATGCACAAGTACCAACCAAAACCAAGGTTTGGTGAGAAACCACCAAATCTGATATTTCTAATAACTGATGAGGAAACAGGAAATAATTTTAAGCAGACTTTGAATACAAAAAATTGTGCAAATGCAAACATGAGACAAAGTTTCATAAGTGTTTAAAACCCCAAAGGTTTATAGACTGAGGATTGCCTGAAGACAAGAGTTCTTGTCTGGCCACCATCTAGCCAGTGTTTTTATGGTGCTGCTGTTAAATAGATTGCATTAGTTTTATATTGAAATAGTTTCAGATATGAGGAGAAAACTTGGATTAATCAGAACTAGACAGCATCACGACAGCCCAGGACACTACCAGCTGCTACCTACTGTATCTGCAGAAGGTGGTAAAAGACCACTAGCTGTTCATGCACTGGCTGGCTCTTTCCTGACTTAAAAAAACCCCAAATTATTTACAACCTATAAGGAAATTCTTAGATGCCTTACACTCTGAAGACCTTGAAAAAGTAATATAGAAAGGGCTTGATTTACTACAGATTTAGTATTGTACTGAATTACTCTTGTAATTTCCTCCATATAATTAGCTTGTAATACTCTATTTTAAGTAATGTCAGTGGAACATTATAAAAGTCATAATTCATCTCCTCAATATTAAAATATTGGATTCTGAATTTTTCTTTTTATAGTAATTTGCTGACAATATTACTTTATTTAAATGTACCATCACTGTAATATTGAGTATATTAAAACAGTTTATGGAGGTTTTGACTAATTTACTTCAAGTTTCGCTGTAGAGATACCTCAGAGGGTCATATTTACTGCATATATTCAGCATGAGTCTCTCACATTTGCAGTAATGAACTCATTATGAATAATGCTGAAGATTGGGAAATGTGAAATGCTGCAGTATCTGGTAAACACAAATAGGGAAAAAGGTGACCTAATGCTTCTTTAGTTATGGAAAAGCTCACTTCTCCTTCAGAAATAGTTTAATGAAGGAAGAATACTAATCTTTCAAAATATATCCTAATCTCCATCAGAAAACAGATTGAGACAGAGACTTTATATAACATGTTTACTGGCCAGGAGTGTTTACAGGCAAAGTTTTCACTTCTCATGTAGGAAAATGTTGCTGCCCTCTCTTCTTATCAAATGTAAGTGCAGTGCCTTGATTTTTGCTTCCACTTGAATTCTGCTACCCTGCACGGATGCAAGAACTGTCAGTGTTAATGCAGCTCTTTCCAGCTGAAAGTAGATGCCATGAGACACAAATAAAAGCACTTATAGTCACTTACTTTAAACTCTCAACTCTGCAAAATATAAAGTAACTTAATCCTCATAAAATATCAAGATAAATATTCTCATATGTATATAATGAAAGAGGGACAGTGGGCAGTTTGGTTTTGGCTTCCCTGTTTGAAGAAGGATATTAAGGATTTTGAGAGTGAAGCAAAGGATGAGCAAGATTTCCATGGCTTTGAGCACCAGTCTAGGGTGGGCTGAGGAGCTGGCTTGCTCGGCCTGATGAGGAGGGGTGAGCTACAGCATCCTGTGATGGTGCAGAGGGCTTCCACTGACAAGGAAGTCAGAGTCAAACTCTCCTCAGTACTGTCACAGACACATTTCAAAGGACAATAATCATAAAGACATGTCTTCACAGTTCTGTATTGTACATTAGGAAACACTTTTTCACTTGAGCAGGTCACTCAGAGAGGTAGCACAGTGTCCATTCATGAAGATTTTTCAAGTCATGGACAGACAGAGCCATGTCTGACCTGCCCAGTAACAATCCTTCCTGCAGCAGCAGGTTTCACCAAATAAGTGTTTAATTTTTATTTCACCAAATAATTGTTTAAGTCCCTTCTAACCAAAATTTCTCTGACTCTACAAAACACGGAGCCTAAAACGATTGCCTTCTCTCCCCTTCTCCATGGAAAAATTCATGCTGAATGTCCTGAAGAAGTAAAGCCAGCAAAAGAGTCCTGTGATCAGCCTACAGACAGTGAGACCCTCAAACTGATGGTCATTAAGATGAGGGTCATTTATCACCAGTCTTACGAGAATTAGATATGCTTGTGGCCTCAGTAGCCTTGGAAAGGTCAGCAGGGCAGGTTTCTGCTGCTGCCTTTAATGCTTTCCTCCTTACACAGTACTAAGAAGTAAATCTCATATCCATTAGAAACTGAAGCAAAAGTCACTCTGCAGTCACAAGTGTATTTCAAAATAATGGGCTAAGAAAAGCAAGTTTTGACTTGGGAAGCTTTTAAATAACTCTTTATTGCACATGAGGTACATAAATCTAGGCCTGTAAAGATCAGGAGAAACGTTAGCTTTTGAGCATATTGTATTTGCAATTATTAATGGGATCCCTTCTTACTGAAAGAAGATTTCCAAATCCTCATATAGATTTTGTAAACCAAAATATACTAGAGAGCTGATAACCAAAAGAATGATCTTTCCAGTTTTACCTGTTGCCAGGTTGATAAGTTCCACATCCCAAATTGATGGAGAACTGGATCATGTGAGTCACCGAGGAAGGGAGCACTGGAAGGACGTGGAAGTAGTCCACAGCCCAGACATTCCTGTTGTGGCCTTGGTGACTCTTTTGCTTCAGGCAAAATTTGGTTGCAGGAGTCTGCAGGTCTGGACTAATGACAACAGAAACCAAAGATGGCACCTTTAAAAGAAATTAAATAAGGCTTAAATAAGTTATAAAGTTCACAAGGTACCATTTAAAATAACAAAGAAACTCTAATTGTGCTGAACCAAATGTGCTTTCTCTCTCCTTCCTTAATTTTGTTAACTTTTTTAGCCACCTTTATCAACACATGATCCCAAATGAAATAATTTACTATTATGTGGACAGGTATTAACATCCTGGATACCAGTAATGCTTATCACCTCAGAAGGATCAGATTGTTTGGCTGTAAAGACAAAGAAGGAAAGATTGCACCTTCTGTGTTCTGAAAATGGCAGGTTTATGTTGTCAGTTTCAGCTGGGAAGGGAAGATGATGTTTGTCCTGGAGCCTTACAGCTCACAGAAGCTAAGGCAGGGTAGAGGCATGTCTACTCTGGATATGTGAGAATGGAGTAACAGCAGGAGTTCGCAGGCAAAAGTGGGGAGGATGTTATGTTGCTGAAATAAATGAAGGCACTGCTTTACAAAGCTTAGCCTTTGTCCTAAAGCAATGCAATTAGAACTTTATTATGTCAGAAGAGGATGTCAGCTTTAAAACTGCTTGTTTTTTAAAACCTCCACAATGAATTCCATGTAATTTCAGATCCTATCTCTCCCCAAGTTCCCTAATTAATATTTTATTATTTTACAATTACAATGTCCTCAGTTTCACAAAAGTTCTACCCTGTCTTTCACACAGAAGCAAGCAAGGAGGGAAGCCATGCACAATGAAACAATGCAAGTGACTCAACTGAACTCAGGCCAAATGCTATTGTAAATACTTGGTTTCTAAGTGCTAAAGTTACAGACAAAATGCCCACAGACCTGTACTTGAAATCAGCTGCATCTTTACCACCAAATTTCCCTTACAATATGTAAGCACACTGCATTTCAATAGTTAGTGTATCCATGTGCACATGTATGAAATACCAAATTTTGCCTGTTTTACAGCAGCAGAATAAGGAGACCTCAGGGCTGCGTTGTTCACAGTGGGCATGGTCTAAGTGCTCCCTTGCCCTAGACAGGAAGGATCCTGGAGGCACGTTCAAGGTCTTTATTGTCCTGCCTGAGGGTGGTGGATGTAGTTGGAAGGCGGCTGCATTTTGGGCAGAGGAGATGCTGCCTGTGCACTCTGCCCACAGCCACCTCCCACAGCTGAGTCTGTGCCCACACCACTGCAGACCCTCTCCCAGCCCCTGACTGACCCTCTCAGGACCCTGCTCCTCAGTATCACACTGTGGCTAGAACAAGTGTGAGTGGAAACAGGAGTAATTTTTTGTGAGGAGATGTTACCAGTGAAGTTTTCAGCTGATAACTGACAATTTTTGCCCAATGTTCCTTGCCTGTTTCCCCAGCCCTGGCCAACAGTGCACAGTCCTGCCTGGGGCTGGCATGACCAGCAGTAATTGCAGAGCTGTGCTGCAAAGGCACCTGATTGCTCCCAGGTCTGCACATGTGCTTGGGAAGGTCATGTTTGAGTGTCCCTGTGGAATTCAACACACAATATTCCTGTGGTGGCTTGAAAAGAGAGTGGTCTATTCACCCCATCCACCTGCTTCATTCACAATGATTTACCTTGTAAGCAGCATAGGTCAGGGTATCAAGAGGTATGTGTTCCCTTCTGCCTTCAATCTTGGCATAGAGTATGACATCATTTTCATGGGATTCTCCAGAATCACAAGTTCCCCCTGCACAACACACATTTGAGTGAGAAAAAAAATTAATTGAAGCCCTTGTTATTTGAAAGTGGAATCATACATGCAGCCATAATTATGAAAATAATTACAATCAGATGCTATTTAACTTGGGATCTGAAACAAAAGAACATCATCCCTAAGGACACAGTGTATAGGAACTGTTTGATCAGATACACCATGGCAGAGATCAAGGGGGTTGACGATTACGAAAACCTCAAGTACCTCTTTTAATCAGCTTATCAAAATAATTTTAATAAAAAAAAATGTGCCTCAAGCAGTACTTCTATCTGTGTGCTTTAAATCCTATTTACATAAAAATGCTCTGCTTTTGAGTTGGCATCAGTAAACTGCTATTTACTCCTCACACTTCATGCAGTCACACATGTAGGTATATGACAATCTCTTAAATACTTCTCAGCTGACAGTTTGGCAGCCAAGAACTTCTTCTAACTAGGAAATGAGAAAGACTGCTGTGTACCTTATTTGTTGTGCTGCTTCTTCTACTGTCTACACCATATCCTAAAAGGGATGGCTGGCTGGATGGAATCTATTGTACCACAGAAAACACTTGTGGCATGTTTGCCCAACTGGAGCAGGGCAGCATTTGAAATATCTTCATATCAGTAGAACCTAAAATACTCATTGACCTTCTGTGAAGGAGTGGATGTATTGGCAAATATGAGCATTAAGTTCTGCTTTATCGTTACAAGATGAACATCATCTCACTAGTTTGGTATTCTGTAAAATAAGTTTCCAAAACAAAGTTTCTGTATTTGAAACAGGAATTAATAATTAATTATTTTCCTGCACAGTGTGGGTACTGCAGGTATTTAAAAAATACCCCAAAATAGAAACAAAAACAGAATGAGGAAACTTCTTTGAAAAGACTGCAGAGTAGAAAGATTGCATATATTGGAACACTTTCTCTGATTTTTTTGCTACAACCAGCCAGTTTGTAATGGACTAGGAAAAGCAGTCCAGAGAACAATATCCTGCTATCCTCTACGCCTGCAGCTGCTGACAACTTCTCCCTGAAGTTCAGAAGGTTGACAAAATTTCTTTCCTGTTTCTCTTGCAGGTGTTGTAATGCTTGGAAGAAATGGGAAAAAGCGTCCTGTTTTTCCTGTACTTTATTCATAATTCATGTAACACAGAGGAGATGTGCAACAATTTAGGACAACAACATGAGGTCTTCCCCTCATTAAATAAAGTGTGTTTTTTCTTGTTGATACAGAAGGTTGCTTGTGGAGGTCACAGGTTTATTCTCTGCTTCCTCCTTTATTATTCTATTATTCTCTTTTAAGCAAAAGTCCTCACTTTCTCTAAACACGGTGTTGAGAGAATAACCTCATAGAACTTCCTTTATGTGCAAAATAAAAGTTCTGGGAAAATACTGTGGGTGTTA
Source organism: Erpornis zantholeuca (assembly GCA_013400515.1). Lineage (NCBI taxonomy): Eukaryota > Metazoa > Chordata > Aves > Passeriformes > Timaliidae > Erpornis > Erpornis zantholeuca. Next base: position 19,947 of record VZTN01017312.1, read on the forward strand.
ACCACGTTCATGGGGATGTTGATCTGCTGCAACACCAAACTAGTGCAGTTGCACTGACAACAACAGCGGGAAGGGGAAGTGACAGGATGGGTTGGTTCTTGGCTGCTTTCTTAGCCCTGGTAAATGACTGATGTTGTATTTTGCCCCAGTAAAGAAGGTCTACAGATGATGCTAACACCACACCAGTGCTTTTCATGAGGGATGTCACACGTAGAACACACCTCCTCCAAGACCACAGCACATGATAGCACTCTCTGTGAATCTCACCCTGGGCCAACACCCTGGGCAGAGGAAGGATTTTACAAATGGAGTAAGAGCTTTTGAGGTGAAAATATTCATGGGTTCATCAGAGAAGGCTGCCCCACCTCTGTGCTACTCTCATCTCATCCTCATGTGCAAGTCTTGACCCTGATAGATTAACACCAGGGTCTACAAGGATATGACTATGGGAGATATGGGAGGTACCAGCAAAACCTCAAAAACTGACAAAGAGATGACTGTCTCTTCTACATATGGATTAAGGGGCACTGAGAGAAATTAGTATATACAAGACAAGAAGATGCTTCTCTACATGAGAATTGTTAAACTGTGGGGCACTGCATAAGGTAAATCTCACATGCTTCACATCTTGTATTGCATTAGGAATTTATACTCACCCATACTGAAATAAAATCTCAAGTTCCCATAACCTGTAGTGTCCATGTATGGAGTACATATTTTTCTTTCTCCATCTCTGAGAAATACCATAGCTGAGCCAGATTCCAGAGTTCCACACTCAGTACCAATGACAGCTCCAAAGATATCCCACCTGCAGAGGCCAACAGCGAATGGAGGATGTGCAGCAGCACATTACTGATAAACTCATACAACACATGTAATAGGGGTTCATTTGTACTTACAAAAGTAGCTACTCTATGTTTCTACTCTTACATAGGACAAAAATTGCAAATGTGATCCCTATGCCATTACTTGTGTATTCAATATTAGCATTTAAACTCAGTTGACTCAACTAAGGCAAAGTTAAGGTAAATATTTAAAAGAATTTGGCAGAAATGTGTGAATTAATAAAAAAATAAGGCTTTTAATGAAAGCTGTTACCAAATATGCAGTGTTGTATTGTTCTACCATCTTCATTATTTTTTACTGGTGTTAAAATGTTTAAAATATAAATGCATTCTGCTTCACTTTGCATAATGAAAGATTTACAGATCAATGGAACTTGAAAAGGCACATGTCCACTCTATCTGCTATACAAATATTAAATATGTAGGTAATAGCTGAAAATGCTCTCTTTTCATCTTTTTGAGCATTTAGGGCAACAGTTTTTAACTAACACATGAACAAAGTATGAAAAAAGACTGCTGTGTTTCTAATATGTGATGATACGATCTTTCTCAGTTTTTCTGTACAACATTTTATCTTATTTTTATTCAGTGATAATTAAAAGAGCTGTTGCAGAATTTTCCAATTGAATATTTTACATTGAAAATACATTTTCATCATGAAAGTGATGGTTACTTCAAAATTAAATCAAAATGTTTTGAATTATTAAAAAGTGTTAAAAACTTGTGCATTATTTTTGTCTGATACCTTATTATTATTCATGTCAAAGTCCTAATTCATAATAAAGTATTTAAGAATTATAAGGCTGATAAAACGATGAAATTATTTAGAATCACTAAATCCTGATAATCCAATCATTTAACAGTCCAGCATGATTCAGGAGGAATGAGAAAATGTGGAAGTTCAGAAACCTTTATGGGAGGCAGAGTCTTTTCCTGCCTCCTTCCACCAGAAACAATCTCTAGCAGGTATGTGCCATATGACAATTTCAAAACATGTCATTTCAAGAACTAAACAGTCTATTTATTAGAATAAACATTCCAAAGACTTCAAAATGCATTACTAGGATCTTCTTAAAAGCTGCCAGTTTCCCTATGGACCTAAGCTGTGACAGACTGGTGACATGGCTGTTTGGAAATCCTGCTTTAAAACTGTCAGTCATTTACACAGGAATTAGCAAGCTTAACATCACTGAAAAGCTTTATGATATAAATATAAATATTTTAATGGAAGTTACAGCTTAATCTAACACTAATTCTATTGTGCAGATTTTTTAAAGGTAATGTGCAATATAATCAAAACACAATTTTGAAAATGGGTCTCCTGGGCTGAAGGCAAGAACAGAATTAAACAGTTGTGCCTACTTTAACTTACACAAAAAAAAAAAAAAATCTCACAATGCTCCATTGATCTTTTGTATGCTCTATTTAGCTCAATTAAAACACTCTCTGTGGTGACCCACAAAACAACTTGGGGTCATGAATGATGCAGATCATGGATGTTTCCAGGGATCCTCTCCTTTTAGGCAGCATCAGAAATGAACCAGAGAATTCTATGGCTTTTTTTAAAAAAGGCACTTTAATACAAATACATCAACACACTGCCAGTAAAGAAAATGGAGAAGGATCCTGGGTTATGGCATGATCTAATATTTACATTTGAATTAATTTACCCCTTATATGACTCTCAGAATTCTTCTTTATAAAACAGGTGATTTATGGATTTAAACTAGACCAACTGGACATGGAAATCCAAAGCAACAATGTGCCTGCTAGAGACAAAGGCAGCCTGATGTCCACTTTTAGGATCAGGCTCTAATTCATGCAACTAAAGAGGCAGAACAACAGTGGAAATGTGTCTGGTACTTAAACAGCAACTCCTATCCACATAGCCTCTCACTTTAGGTGGTACATGAAAAAAATACCAATCAACTGCTTATTAAAAACAGCAGTAAGTTTCTCTGCCCTTATCTCTGAGAGCATTTGGTGCAGAGGAGAGTGATGGTGACCCCTACACCTGAGCTTCCTTTTGCTCTCCTTTATGAGGGATGCTTTTACCTTCCCCTTGGGAGCTGGCAGGCTCCAGCTGATGTGACAATGCAGAGCCTAAGAACTTCCTGCAAGCTCTCTCTCAGGTATACAGTGCTCTGTGACTGTTTGATGACATTAAAACTGTATTTCAAATATAGCTCAAATAGCAATCAGAAATATTTCTCTAAGAAGTGATTAAGGAAATTCATATATATTTGCATTTATATACAGCTCCCAACACCAACTTCAGAGAAACACTGGATAGAGGAATAGTAGTGGTGACAATTTTATATGATTAGGATGTAGTCCATAACATCACCCAAGTTCGGTGTTTATTTATGGCAGCATGCAATTTAAATCTCCATTCTTATAGAACAATTGAAAGAAGGAAGTTTCTAATATAGAATAAAATTTCCCAAGGAGAAAAAGGAAAAAGTTGTGAGGACTTGGGCTGGCAGAGTGGGGGCAGATCAGGACCTGGTTGCTGGGACACAGAGTGACAGAATCAAAGGCATCTGCTGGCTGCACCCTCCCTTGCCCACCTGCAGTTGGACATAGGCTCCACGTGATTGGGAAAGTATAATATTCCTAATTCAGAAGAAACTGTACATTTGCTAACCAGGGTTGCAGCAAGTACTCATCCTAACTAAACACCCAGGCCAGCAGAGACAAGATCTACAGACAGGGCAGATGTCCACAGACAGCACTCTCATCCTGTGCTTTCAGGATGGAAAGAAGACTGAGACAACACCTCAAAGGTGTCCTGCATGGTCACGTAGAACACAACACACGTGTGCTCATTTTCTTCCCTTTCTCTGAAGCAGCACCTGCTGCCACTGGCTGATTATTTGAACTGGGACAGAGTTCACAGTGAATATTTTTTCTGTAAATCCCAAATATACCACGTGTTCACAGGACACATTAGCATGTACTTCTGAAAAGGTGCTCTTTATTTTCAGCACAGCACAGGCAGCATTTGAATCAGTTGCTAATGATCTGAAGTACTCTGTAGGTTAAAATCAACATTCAGTGGAGACCCATAAATTAGCAGTGTATGTTTCTCATTGCCCTGGGGTTACAGCAACTAACAGCTTTTTTTTTTTTTAATATAAAAGAATCAAGACCCTACTGTAGGTTATTTTCTTTTTGTCAGAATTTATACAATGAGGTATATAAAATGAAACTTCTTTATCAGGACACATTTCTTAAAGTTGACTCATGTTTTGGTAAGAGTAGCAATGTTGTCCTAGACAGTTTGGTTTATTTGCTGTGTCCTTGCAGCAGTTCCTGCTGGATATGCCTTTACAGGGAGCCTTTGAATCGCTAAGTATACATTCAAAATAGAAATAGTGAATTATCGGCCAGACCCTGAGCTCTTGCCCAGCAGGTGTGGTTATGCTCTTGGGGCTGCTAGATGAGAATAGACTGCTGCTTCAGTTGTCCTGCTTCCACCTTCTCCTCCTCTTCCTCCTCCTCCTCCTCCTCCAGCACCTACAGGTATCTGCATAAGCAGGAGCTCTCTCTCAGTAAAGTGAAGCTCACAGCAGTGATCCAGAAGGAATGAATTTCTTGAGGAATTTGATTTCATATAGACATGAGTTTGTTAACAATACTCTAGTGTGAATTTAAAAAGCAGATCAACATCATATGTTTCTTTAGAATGGCTACATAAGTCACAAACATGACTTTTTTTCATTAAAAATAGTGGTGACAGGATGGTCCAGAGCCAAACTGTTCCTCCTGGACTTCCTGAACTTGTTTCTTCCTAAAATCTGCCATCATGTTCTGTTTACAGTATTGCTATTTATCCTGGCCACAATCTTCCCTGAATACACAGCAAAGATAAAATGCATTTTTGTATTTTGTCATCCCTGGAGTGATGCTGCTCGCCTCTGCAGAGCCCTGCTTGGGTTGGGGACACTCACCCTTTGGGCTGGTTCTCAAACTCTTCTGCCCACTGCTCCTGGGCATCCTCCATGGAGAGGTCCACATCCCGGGTAGTGGCGAAATTGAACTCGCTACCTTCTGTCCCGTGGAAGTAGATGGAGTTCCCATCAGACTGGCAGCTGTGCTGTGGGCAGAAGGAAGCTGAGGTTACACTGGGTTTGTACAGTGTTCACACACCATCAGATCTCAGCGTGAGCTGTTCTTTATCTAAGGACTCACTGATGCCTGAAACTAAATAAAAACCAGATGGTCATCTCTTATCTTTCTTGTCCTGCCCCAACAATTATTGTGTCCTAATCTTGTACCTGCTTCCCTACTAACCCATTGCAGATCATGGTAATATTGTGTTTGCATTGAAAAGTCATGTACCACAGTCTCTGAGTGTTTGTTTTAAAGTATCACCTTTATGTCTGGCCCACACACAACTGTGCCTGCAAATAACTTCAGTAGTATATCAAATATTGCTACGGGAATTTTGTAGGTGTAAGAGTTTTGTGCTGTGAAAGATGTCAGATCCCTGTGCTTGAAATTTTGACAAAAGAGGTATTGGTGTGTAAAACTGCTATGCATTGCCATACCTTTGGGCCTTAAGTGTATGAGTGAAATGGCTGTATTTGCCATCTTTAGTCCAAACTGCATAACAAATAGCTCTGGAGATAAGGAGCTCTTGTGATACAGCAATCCCAGGGATCCTGAGGCTGCTCCCAAACCCAGTGTGTCTGCTTTTCCTACTTCATTTCTGCACATGCGACCTCAGAAGCATCAAATGAAGCCGTGTGTCTCCCCCAATATTCCCTGACCACCACCAGGAATATTGGCCTGGAAGGAGCTGTCTGTGAGGAGCACATGGGGGTTACAGTACAGATTGTCTTCTTTCTCCCACCCTACTTTTACCTTCTTGTGTGTCTGACAGAATGACAGTCTGCCAAATCTGTGGGGAACAAACAGGTACCAGAAGCTTCTAAAGAAGATCTACGTGGTCTTACTGCAAGCAGAGCACTTGGCATTTTGTTGAATTGTGCGTATTACAAAAAGTACTGAAAAAAAAAAATTCTCTCAAACACTTCTTTTATTCATGTGTGTGAGTGTGGCATCTTGCTCTTCTTAAAACTGGAAGGTGAATTAAGGAATTATTAATTAGAATAATTCGCCCTTCTTACAACATTTCAGTATTTAAAAAAGAGATACAATAATGCCAAATTGCATTGACCTTTTCAGTATTGTCTGTGCAGTGCCCTCTTGTCTCTGAACCCCTTCGTAATGCGCCGAGGGAAAATATGACAATCACATCTTCTGCACTTAAAAAGGTCATGGTAGTGTCACATAAGGGAATAATTAGATTTTTAACAAAGAGAAAGGTGGGGCAAGAAATGAAAGCTACTCAGCACATCTTTGTCTATGGGTTTTTGAGCAAAGTACAAAATAACACTTTTTGTCATATACTACAATGCTTTATTTATCAATGCAATAAAGTGACATAATTGAAGTTCTTCAAATATGGTTGCCAATACCTCAGCAATTAATTTCTGTTGAGGAACATAATTTATGACTGTATTTCTAGAGGTGCCTACATATAGTTAGAAAAAACTGTGAGTACTTGAAGTCTGATTTTTGTATAGAGACTTTCTGATCTATACCTGAAGAACAACAGCTCTATGTTTATTAACACAGACTAAATATCATTTAAAAATATAACACACTGTAAAAATGTAAAGGCTGTTTCAACTGCTAAAATAAACAAATTGCTGTTAAAGCGTTTTTCTTCCAAAGAAAGGTCAAAACAATAGAAAGATCCTTAAGTGTTGATAATTTATAACAGAAATGAAATAGATTTTGTCACAAGTCTCCTTTCTGCTTGCTCTGTTAATGCAGCATACACACAGTACACCATATATGCCACTGAAAATGTAGAATAATTTACACATCAACTATATTATAACTAGCAGAAATGAATGAGACAGTTTTATATCTTCTCTTTGAAAAACAGCAGTTGTACTATGCAGTTATTTATAACTGACTCAGAAATTGCTTTTGTTTACTGATTTTAACCTTCACACTCATTGGTATCACTAACATCAGAAGTTAAAGAATAATTTGTTTATTGTGCTGCTTGATTTTCAGAATTTTCTTCATTTGCTGAACACAAATGAAGTATTCTTTATCTGTCAATCAATCTGACACAAAACCTCTATTATCTGCAGGCAGTCAAATAAATACACTAAAATAAATATGCAGGCTAAAACATAATTTAAATTTATATGTAACCCTGCATCTCAGGAAAAAAATAGGTAAACAGATCCTGCTGAGCTAGATACTAGAACTGCTTACAAGCATTGGAAAACCCTTTAGAAGTCTTACTTACATCTCAGGTGGTAAGTTACATGTAAGTATGCATTTGATAGTGGGTATGTAATTAGTAATCTCTGATGAAGACCATCCATTAAAATAAACACAAACCAGATACAGCCCCATTATCTTTTAATATTTGTATGGTCTTCTGCTGTCCAGCAGAATATTTACTGAATGGAATTTTCATTTAGGTTGTCAAGATAAATAAATGGGCAGTTTGGCAAGGGGGGTATAAATAATTATTTATACAGTGGTGTATGATCAACCCCTTATGAAAGCTCAAAATCATAACTTATTTCATTAGCTCTATAAAGCTATGTTTATGCATTTATACACAGCTCCATAGTATCTATGAATATGTATTCATGCATATTTTATGTGTTAACGAACCACACAACGTATGGCTCAAATCACAATCTGCTCATGTCGGCTTTGGCTCATGTGAAACAGCTACACAGAAGCGAAGTTCAGACTGGGGTTTAACTTCCCCTGTTATCCTAAACACCTGGGAAACCTGTAATAGAAGCTCATGGCCTTTAGTGGCCTCAAAAAAGAGTAAGAAAGATGCTTAAAATACAGGTATGGCTTTTAAAGAAGTTCCAAGGGAGGGCCATCATTTTCTTGTACAGTTTTGCCCGAGTGCCACCAGCTGGGACCTGTGACACCTGCTCATGGGAGAAGCAGATGTGGATGAGCTCCATGACCTGAGCAGCTCGAGCAAGGGTCAGAGCTCCTCCGCTCATGATCTTATTCTCTCCCACCTGTCACATTTACCTTGCCTGTATAACCATCACCCTCGGGTTTTTTCTTTTAACTTTCCAAGAAATCACTATCTGTCACTGCTTTTACTGCTTTTATTTGTTACCTGATGGGCTGCTGAGAAGAAAAAACCTCAAGGAGCACTCATTGAAATTTTCCAGGAGCAAAAGAAGCTCTGCAGGAGAAGGTCCCTCACCAGCATTGCCCCCAGCTACCTTGTCAGTCTTGTTCAGCATCCAGGAGGCCGCTGACTGTGTTGGATTATTTTGTGGGTTTGCAATAGGGCTTGAACAGATTAAAGACAGAACTGAAACCACCAGACTCATTTTCTCTTGGGTTCAACCCAAGATTTGAATTCTAAGGGTTTAGAAAAAACCACCTAAAGTACAATTTACATACTGTGTTACCTCCTTCCCCAATTAAAGCTCTGCACTTGCGGTGGTAGTCTACATACTTCCAGTATCTAAGGACTGAAATTCACAAGTGTTTGTTTTGTTATTCACAAGAGATTAAAAACATGGAATAGACACGTAATGAGTTTTAAAACTATCTGGATCAAATGGGTTATGTAGTTGCAGAGTCCTCTTCTGTGAATTCCAACTTAAATTTGTTCTCTGGTTAATTTTAATTTACATTTAAATAATTTATAAGAGGAAATTAACTTGCAATGCAAAATTTGTAACTAAAAGGGCCAAATGACAGCAACTTGTAGAACATTTGTCCTTGTTACCATGGAAGCATCAGCTGTAGGTCCAGAACTAAAGCACTGTTCAAACTCATTCAAAGGGGATTAAATGCATGTGGAACATTTAGTGTATCCTTGTGCAAATCACAACATGGAAATGTTAACTAATTTGTAAGGAAAAGTTAATTTAGAGAATAAATTCTTTGACAAATCTGGTAAACATAATTTAACAAAGTTTACTCCCAGATCACCTTCATAATAGAACATAAGACCCAGACACTTGAATGAAGACACTTCACAACAGTAGCTCTTTCCGATTGTTTGCAAGTGGAATGGGACAATCAGCCTTCCATAAGTAAACTGTTGTAACCCTAAATAAACAACCCCTGCCTGTTGCCAAATGGAAAGAAGCCAGCTTCTGTTCAGGGACTGGGGTGATCCCAAGAGAAAAAAAACCAAAAAACCAACAAATAGTTTAATTTAATCTGGCACTATCTTATTCACTAGCTGTAATTGTTAAGCTATTGCTCTGCAAGAACCGGGCAAAATGACAATTGGCTGGATATATTCCCAAATCTCAGCATTCTTGGATTTACTTTCAATCTAATCTTCACTCTGAATTTGCTGTGTTTCTGTAGTTTGTCTACTGGATACTTATGGGATCATCATGCTTTTTCCCCATTTTCAAGGCCCTGCATGGCTCATCCTCACCCACCTCCACCATTTCCCATATGCTTCATCCCAGGGGCCACTCTTCCTTTACTGCCAATGCTTGTCACCACGTGTGCTGGTGAGACAACCAAACTTGCACACCCTTGCCCACGGTGCCTGTCAAATTCCCACATGATTTCCTTCAGACACTTCCTTAGTGCTCTCTTCAGCAAGCCTTATCATTGATTACGCTGAAGAGTGCGCTGATGACCAGGATAAGCATTCCTCCCTCCTTCAGTATTTCCTTTTAGTCCCACATGTGCCCATCCCCAGCTTATTCCTTGTTTTATAAATGGCAATATCCTGGGATATGGGCTATTTTTTGGTTTGTGTCTGGAGGGGCAGCAGGGTACATTCAGGGCTCTTTGATGCTACATTGGTACCACTACAACAAAAAATACATTTTCACTCTAAAATTGATGTTGTCTATCAGCATTTCTAGTTTATGAGTAAAGTTCTTAGCCAAATTGTCTATAAGACCCAGCAAATCTTATTAACTCAGGTGAGCTTTCTACTATGCATTATGAAGACATTAGTTAATGGGAGAGAGAGCAATGCATGGTTTTGGAACCAAACTTCTGCCAAGCATCTGCCATGCTCTTTATCCTACACTACACTTACTAGATTTTAGGGTCTTTTAGGAAAGCCTCTTGATCATATGAGATGCAGAAGTGTTTAAACTATGACTGCTCAAAACCATTGGTCAACAAAAACAGGAAAATCAGATTTGGTGAAGGAAGCACTTTACAACTGAACCTCCTTAAGGTTTCATAGCTAAAAAATGACCAACTTTTTCTAGCATATAAGTGGCTTAAGGGCCCCAGGTCAGATCTGGGATCCTACATCACGTAACATGTCTGAACAATCTCCACATTTTTAAAAACTTGCATATGAGCACCACACACTGAGTACCCTCAGTGTGACCCTTTGGCTAGGAAGATCTGGAGATGTCCAGTCCACCATGCAAGGGGAAGTAGCACAAGCCTCAACCAGATCAGCCTCTGTCACAGTTGCAGCTAAGGACACAGCCCTGAAGATTTTTAGGAACTCAAAAGACAAATATTAGGAATGTAAACAGAAGCACTGAAGTTCATCCAAGCCAGCTTCTGTCCTGGTTGTTCAAGTCAAACTTGTGAATCAATAAATACCTCTTGGCTTTACAGTATGGCATTTCTTTACTTGGAGAGTGAAACAGAGGGCAACTAAATGATACAACTGTGCCATTCGGCAAAGCATCAACAGGAAACACTAGTGTGAAATTCCTCAGTGTAACAGATTTTTGGCTGAGGTCTTGCATATCATCTTCTTGAGGTTCATTCCTGCACTCCAATGAAAATGTTGCTCACCTCTATGCCTTTAAAGTATTCACAGTCATCTTTACCATCATTTAATTAGCTTTTTATCAGTGACAAACACTGATGCTCTTCTTCATATTATCTCCCCTGGGCCTAATGGCCCTGATGATTCTTTCAGACAGCTGTAGCCTCACAATTTATTTTTTGGCGACATTTCTTGTATTGGAATGAATGTGTTGGGCATTTGGGCAGTGCCAGCTTGCAAAGGGCTGACGGCAGATGGAAAGAAATCTGCCCAGTATGCCTTCACCTCTACACGAGCAGAGGGCCATCAATTTCCCCCATTAAGGAGTTGTCACGCAGCCCACCCAGCTGGAGAAGCATCTCTGATAGCCAGGCTGGCTGGCGTATGCTATTCAAATACAAAATGCACTTTAAAAAGAAACAAAAATATCATTTGTCGGCAAATTGAAAATGCGTGGCTTTGACCGCAGCCAATTTTTTAATGACTGTAATATTTTAAGTGATTATTTTTGCCACTTCAGATTGCTCCTTAGAGAGGAGAGCTTTTTTAATTAAAATCTAGGCAATGCAAACAGATGAGATATGTGAAGCAGAGGAACAAGAAGAAAGATGAAGAAAATTAATTGAAGCAGCATTGTCAAAGGAGCTATAAATTAGATATTGTGTTTTTCTGGAAATGAGCCACGCAGGTTTAAGAAATTTTAAAATCTTGACATGATAGCAGGGACAAGGATAGATTAAGTCCTTATAAAACCATACTTTGTATGCAATGTCTCAGCCAGCAAAGGTATGATGACAGAATTTATGGACAATTTCAAATTCTAAATTCTGTGGATTTGGCTGTTAATGCTCCTGGCCTGTCATCCCTTCTTTAACCAAAGGAAAGAACACAATGTGATTAGAATACTTTCCCATGAGAAAAGCAGAGCTTTTGTCTTTCCCATGTGCTACATTTTAACATCATTTAATGTAGGCTACAGAACAAAAACCTTGGCTGCACAAGCAGGCCAGGAGTACAGAGGGTTATAGTGCACTTTCCCTTTCCAAAACAATGGGATGAAGCTTGTCCTGTGACGTAGCAAGAAACATTTTATAAAGTGTGTTTTCACTCAGCATTTCCAATTATAGACTGTTATGCAAAGGCTACTGCTCAAAACACTTGCTTATTCGTGAGCGATTCGTATGATTTTCAGTTTTCTAGGACATTTCACGATGTTTGTACAACACCGATCCCAGTTTCCTGAATGACTCATTTAACTGGCATGAACTGAACAATTCCTCTATGTTACAGGAACTACTGATGTTTGGAGCACTCTGCCCTGAGCATCATCTGCTCTTCTGAAAGCAATGGTGTACATTTACAACACTGGAAAATAGGAGTGAGAAAGAATGAAGCAAAGTAGTTTCTACTCTTTGGCATCTAATGGGTGAATTCATGTTGTCTTTATTGATGTGCATCTCACAGGGACCTCTGAAGATCAAATTCTTTCCTTCTAGGAGGCAGGAAGGACCCCCTGTGCTTTGACTCCAACTCAGAGCTAATGCTGGCTCCCTGCCATCCCTCCCAACACTTTCAAACCACAGGGAACTGGCATGGAGAAAGGTGGAGGTTCAGGATTGCTGCCCAACATCAATTCTCAGCTGCCCAAACCACTCACAGCACCACAGCCAACCAACCACCTCTCAGTTCTAATGAAACTCTAGGCATTGTATGCAAGGATCATAATTTTCATTAAAAGTGCAATTTCTGGCAAAAAAAAAAAAAAACAACAACAAGGAAAAGCAATTCCATCCACGGGCTAGATCCAGCCCTGCGGATAAACAAATGCCTCCTCTGGGCATAGCTCAGAATGGCCATACTCTGAAGTTGACAGGTTTTGTGCACCCTGCACTGCTTTCTTCACCTCTCCTCCCCTCTCACACTCCTCCTTCCACCCACAGAGAAGCAAGAATGCTGCTCAGATGAGGTGCAGCAGGAAGTCTGCCCGTCTCTTCCCAGGAAGACGTGGTGGGTAAGGGCTCCTGCAAGGCAAGCAGCTGGCTAGAAGGCTGGGTCTGGCCCACAGACCAAATGCTGCCGCCTTATATGTTACTCAAAAAACAAAGGAATCTTGTCAGAAGCAACTGTATCTTTGTAATGTTGACCAATATAAGGTAATTTCAGTCTGCCATTTTCACACTGGCATACATAGAACATCTCCTCTCCTTCTTCAAACAAATACATTTGATCTTATTCAGCAAATGGATACCCGAATGCTTTTTTAAACAAGAACTTAAAAGCAAAAGTAAAGGAGAAAAAAATCTTGTTCATTTTAGCGCAAACCCCGAAGAGATATATTTGGAATACCAGGATATTTGTTTTAGAAGAAGACTATCCAAAGCCATTTCATTAATTAACAAAGTATTCAGACATTTGGAAATCTACTCTGGAAGAAGGGAGGGTGGAATAGCTTAATCAGCCTTTCTTTTTGCCAAACTCTCAGGCCTGCATGCATGTCTTCTCTGCTCAGCAACACACAACAACGCAGGTTGAGGAAGAACTTGCAGATCTAGGATGTGCGCAGCCCTGCTCTGCTCAGGGTGTGGTAAAAGGTCACAGTGTTTTACACACATTTTCAGCACATTTTTCTGAGTGTTTAGTTCTCCCTCTCTTTTTTTATGCAACCTTCTCTTCTGTTACACAGGCATGCATATCTGGGAAATGGATGTTCTGGGAGCTGGATGATGATGACCTGTTACTTTTAAAGGGCTTACTGAATCAGAGTACTGGGATTGGAACACTTTCAGCATTGTTATTCACTGTTGTGGACATGACACCGATCATGTCCACAGTAGTGAATAACATGGATCAGTTACCATTCCTGGTACCTACCTAGTCCTAAACCCAACCTGCTCAGTGAGGCTGGCACACACCTGCCCCCCTTGTCCCATCCCATGCCAGGCATCACACACAGAGCTCAGCACCAACAGCCTCAGCTGTAGTCCCCAAACTCTGCAGAGCAAACAAACCAAGCTGTCCAGCTGGATGGCAACCTCCAGCTACCAGGAGAGGCTGCAACTACTGTGAGGCAGCAATTCTGTAACCTGACTCTTCTCAAAGATGGTAAGGGTCACTGGGTTAACACACCATGACCAAATACATAGTCATTGGTTTCTGTAATGATCCACACTACTTTTTCCCAGTGTGGAAGAATTCCAGAGACAGTGGTTTGGTCTCAATGCTATTTTTGTGTAATCAAAGCACTGCAGAAACATAAACCGTAAGACTGCTGAAGTTGCCTCCCTTCTGAAACTCCTTGCACAACAAATTTTGGACTAGGGAAATCAGAGAAAACAAAAAAATCTTGCAAAAGTTGTACCTCAAAGCTCAGCAACTTCTGGTCAAATATATAATATATATGAAGCGCCCACTGAAAGCTGAGATCACTTTTCTGTTCTACAGGAGTAGAGATCCAAGGAGCATTATTGACAGAAGCACAGCACTCTTCTGTGCATTTCAGCAATCTCAACCACCAGAGCAGCATCCTAACCATGCTCAGCTGCGAGATTGTGCTCATGCTCAGAGCTGTCACTGGAAATATTGAAACGCAGTCAGGGATTTATCCTGTTCAACACCCTTCCACACAGTCCGACACAGATAAACACGTTCCAGCAGATCCAATTAATCTCCTAAGGGTTGTTTGGCCTTGCTGACAGCATCTCTCTTGCCTTTTGCTGTCTTCTTTGGAACCAAAACACATAAGTTCAATGGCTTATCTCTCAGCTTGCATCCTATTTCAGTAGCCAGGCCCAGGTGCGTCTTCAACCAGCCATGTGCTTTTGAATGAGTAGCAACTGCTCCTGAGGGCCACAAGAAACATAAGGAAATCCCTGGGCCAAGCTCAAGCAGACTGGGAGAGGAGGAGAAACTGCTTCCCAAGCTGGGCACAGAAAAGTTCCCACAGTGTTTATTGAGAACACAAGCATACAAACCCACCAAACTGGAGTGAATACTTTGCTGGAAAATTCCCAGTAGTACTTGCACTGTCCACTCCAGTGGCAATATCTCTAAGGAATGTACCCTCACAGATGAGCCAGGGACTCAGTAGGCAGCAAGAATGACACCACTCCTCTGGGAGGAAACAGTCTAGGTGGATGCAAACTCTGCCACGTCCTTTGCGGTCAAGGACAGAGAGCAGTCTAATGGCCTAATCTTACATGTTAGAGCCTCAAAAAAGATTTTCAAGGCTAGCTTTTCTAAAATATTAATTGAGAGAGGACAGGAGGATAGGAATTTAAACTTTTATGGCACAAACATACAAGGTTTGGTTGTCAGAGAAAAGGCCTTGTGAGCTTGAAATGAAGTCTGGCATTGTGATAGCGAGCATGGGAACTTCTTTAGGCACATGGGTGAGGGTTAAAGGTAGCATGATACAGCAATTAAACTTCATAGAATCACAGAATATCCTGAGTTGGAAGGTACTCACTGAGATTATCAAAGTCCAACTCTTGACTCTGCCCAGGACATCCCAAGGACTACACCATGTGCCTGAGAGCATTGTCTAAACACTTCTTGAACTCTGTCAGGCTGGTGCTGTGACCACTTCCCTGGGGAGCCTGTTCCAGTGCCTGACCACCCTCTGGGTGAAGAACCTTTTCCTCATAGCCAGCCTACATCTCCCTTGACACAGCTTCATGCCATTCCCTTAGATCTTATCCCTGGTCACCAGAGAGAAGAGATCAGTGCCTGCCCCTCTGCTCTCCTTGTGAGGAACCTGCAGTCAGCTATTGAGACCACAATTTGCTGATCTCTCGGTAAAAATGTAAAGGAAAAAAAAAATTGCTATACAGATTTTGTAGACAAAGATCAGGACTATTTGATGCCTGGAAAGCAAAAAGACTTTTAGAAAAAAGGGAACTAGAATTACCTGTGATACCCCTGTAACACTGTTAGGGCTTCTCAAACATTATTCCATAGGCCAATGACTTAGGCTGTGATAGAGAAATCTCCTTAAAGCCTTCCCCTATTTAATGTCATTAGCACAATCTACAGGACTCTTACCTTTCTACTTATGCAAAATATCATGTTTGTGATGAACTGATATTAGAGCTAAGTATTTTAAAGAAAACAATAAAAGATTTTGTGAATTTTTATATAACATTCCAAACACAAAAAGCTAAAAAAAAGTAAAAAAATTGTTCTTGGTGTTAGAATGCTACGACAGGTTTTATGCTGATCTGATGTAAATCTTGACCCAATTTATAGTCTTACTTTTGACATAACATGATATTCACATTGCAAAATCTGTTCAAATTATATTTGGCAAGATTGTTCTGAAAATCTGAGCAAAACGGCAGCAAGAGCCTTAAAAATGAAATGTAATGAAATGAATGAAGGAGTGCTCTGGTGACAACACAGACACTCTACAGAGTCCCATGAAGAACAAAAGCCCTGCCTCACACAGAGCCTGGATCCAGTGTGCCTATGCCACAGCCTTACACATAGCCTCCAGCCTGGAGTGGCTACACCGAGTCAAATGTCAGCTGGAAACAGGCATTTGCACATTGCACTTACACCTAAAACAGAAGACAAGCCTGGAGGGATGGCATGTTGGTGAAACCTCATTCATGTCATATACACGGCTTGAACACGATGGGATTTCTCTCTAGAAAAGCTCAGTGACCTCCAGGTTTAGGTCCTTTTTCTTTCATAAAAGCCTAGTTGTGTATTGGCACAAACTGGCTGAGTTTAACTAAACAAACCCCAAAATAACCTCCACAACCAAACAAAAAAAAATCATGAACAGCAACAAAAAAGAGGTTTATTTGCTAAAGTTTAGATGTTGTTTATACATGTTTCAGAAAGAGCAAGCAGTGTTTAGGCTTGGTCAACTGAGAAAAAGTAACTGTGCCTGTTACATTAATCCTTGCTTTGTTTCACACCTTCACATATGTGGGCTGGATTTCAAAATCTGGACATAAGGCTGACAAAACAACAAGTGTGAACTGATCACATAATATTCATTAAATACACAGGACATTATTTGATTCTAAAATCTCATGTAAAAGATTTGCCAATGTAGTTTAAGTGACCTTGCTGAAGTAAAGAGTCAATAAGATGGTACTATGAGTAGTACATTAGTGGGAATATTTATTTCTAAAATTATTATTTTGAAGCCATTTGTATCAGGTTCTGTGGGAAAAGGATGAGGCCAAAACCAACCTCCTACTGCCCTCCGTATTCGACATCTGTTTCCTGTGCAATTACCAAAACAATTAACAGCATCATAAATGAACCCTCACATCAAAACTGGTTTTGTGAATGAAAATAGGATGAAACCAGAAAGTCATCAGCTGTTGAACTTCTGGCAGCTTGGAAACATAGACAGGAAGAATCCAGCTGTTTTCCAAATATTGAACAACTCTGCATGTGAAGGTACACTGTACACAGAGATCTTGCTGGGCTCCTTACAATTTTTCTCAAGGTAAAATGGATCCTGGTCTTGCTGTATCTCACATATTAAAACAGGATTATACTGAAAAAGAGACTACTAAGGAACAGTCACTACCTGAATGCATGCTGCAATGGAGATGGGATATTCACAGACAGGAAAAGTGGGAAACTTTATGTTTTGGTGATGATTTGTGAAGTGAATAGTTATAGCTGAACAACACCAAGTTCAAAAGCAAGTATTTAAAATATCTAACAGAAAGACTTGAATTTGTTTCAAAAATATTGCACTGTTTTGGTAAAAGGAAGCTGTTTTCCATTTTCTGTTGCATGATCTTTGACATGACAATATAAACTGACTTTTGGTTTTGGTCATGGCAGAAAAGGTGCATTGTTTTAGAGAGCCCCAATAAAAACAAAGCTAAAAAGAGCCCAATGCTAGAAGCAGATGGAGTGGCCTGAACACCCTTGTGAACACAGTTTGGTTACATGTCACTGTTTTCTTCTACTCACAAGAATAATAATAACTTTAAGCCATGGAAAATCAGACTAACCTTAACTGTGGCCCCAGGAAAGAAGAGCCAGTTGCCAGTATCCACAGGATCCAGATTGTCTTCTAACACAACTTTTCTGTGAGCAGCATTTATGATCAGGATGTTGTCCAATGCCCAGCAGGCTTCATACACATCACCAGCATGAACATAATCCTGTTTCCACTGAAAATGGATGTTCTCCCCTTTAGCATCCTCAGGAAGGTACAAGATGTGGATGATTGTGCTGATGTTGGAAGGGGCACTAAAAAACAATGATAGGGAATTAGACAAATTTTAAGCCATAGTCAGGAACACTTTTCCCTCAATTAACACATTTACTAGGTGTGACACAGTTGTGCTGACATCCCTTTATACTGATAAAGTTTCTGTGGAGATCAGAAAATACTTGCCCTGATACAGAATCCCACTGTGCTAGGCAGTGCACATCCAGCCCAAACAGGCAGCCCTGCTTCAAAGAGAGTTCAAGCTAAGGCAATAAACAAACAGATCAGTGGAGATGTTTGGAGAGCAGAAAGACAGAGCAGGACCATGTCCATACTCATGCTGGTCACAGATAGTGACTGGGTATTGTCAGGTATTTTGCAGGTATGGCCAAAAGGAAATGTTAAGGAAGCTGATTACAAAACCAGGTCTCACAAAACGTGATTTTTGTTTCATCAAAAGAATCTAATAATTTCTGATGTCTCAGTCCCTTGAAGATTTCGATGGAGCAGAACGGTTGGAGAAAAAAGCTGGGAATTTTCTCTGACAAACATGTCCTTCCAATCCCTCACCCCTGCTGTCAGGATAACTCTGTGGATGGGAGGGCCAGGTTGTCTTTCTTTCCATGTTCTGCTTCAAGAACAACACAGAAGAAACAATCCAGTTGTCCTCTCTCTTGCTGCTGAAAATGGAAAATTAGGGGTGGAGAGTCAGACTTGGAGTATTACTATTAGGCAATGATTAGGGCCTTGAGCTCTTCTTCAGGGAGCTGTCCTTAAGAGCTGTGAAAGGTTCCTTGGAGGTTCACTCCGGAGAAGTTGAGCGTGCAGGGGAGGCTGGGAGGAGGTGACCTCGACTGACCAAAGGGATACTCCAGACCATGTGACACCATGCTCAGTATATAAATCGGGGGAAGAAGGAGGAAGGGGGGATCTTTGGAGTGATGGTGCTTGTCTCCCCAAACCACCATCACATCTGAGGATGCTCTGCTCTCCTGGAGATAGCTGAACTGCCCATGGGAATGCATAGCTTTTGCTTTGCTATTAAACTGTCTTTATCTCAACTCATGAGTTCTCTGGCTTTTACCATTCCAGTTCCCTCCCCAGTTGCTGGTGGGGAGTGAGGGAGCGCCTGTGTGGGGCTTGGCTGCTGGGTGGGGCTACACCTCAATAACCACCCAGCAAGTGAATTAGCTACATTCAAACCTCAGGCTGCAAGGAGTTACAAAACTGAGGTTTGCCAGATGTCAGGTACTCAACGTTCCCTCCGCCTTGGTAGTGATGCTTTGAATAGTTTGTCAGAGACAATCCAGAGCTTTTAGGAGAAAAGGGTACCAATAGCTTCCTTTTATAGCAGAAAATAGAAGAATTTCTCTTTTGAAAGCAAAGCAAAATACCAAAAAGCAACTGCCTTTGTCCCATATTCACACCCAGAATGTGCCCCCACCAGTGGCCTGCACTTGCAGAAGGTTTTGTCTGTCACCCTGCAGCGCAGCACTGCTCCGAGGCGCTGTCCTCTTCTCCCGGAGCCTGCACACAGCACCCACCTTCCCCGAGAGATCTCTGCTCTCCCTCCCAGGAATCCAGAGCTGAAATCCCACTGACACAACACAACACAGCACAGTACAGCACAACACAACACAACACAGCACAGTACAGCACAGCACAGTACAGCACAACACAACACAGCACAGTACAGCACAACACAACACAGCACAGTACAGCACAACACAACACAGCACAGCACAGTACAGCACAACACAACACAGCACACCACAGCACAACACAACACAGCACAGAACAGCACAACACAACACAGCACAGTACAGCACAACACAACACAGCACAGTACAGCACAATACAACACAGCACAGTACAACACAACACACAACACAACACAACACCTCCCTTCACAGCTGCCCTCCTGTCCCATCTCTCCCCGTTCTCCCACCCTTCCCTGGAGCTGCATGTAGTGCTGTGAAAGTCGCTGAAGCACATTTGAGTAAACACTGCAATTTCATACGGACCACAGGAGAAACGAGCATGCTTCCATAATTCATCCTCTCCACTTTGCACGACATTGCTCTATTGACCTATTTTCTACTGCTGGCTCCAGCATCAAGTTTTAGGAAAGACAGGTCAAACTGCATGCACATTAACTGCAAAAAACTTTGGTTTCAGGGGCTTGTGTTTGTATGCTGACAACTCTTGAGTTTCCTGTCTTGCAGAGCTATGTTATGAGCTGATGTTATGGACTAGGTGTGTAATTTTGCATCTATGCGAGAAAAATAGAATGTATTGTATGGTTACTCTGAGGCAACTTCAGTGCCTGCAGTGAATTACTCTTGCTTTATATTTTTCTGAGATGAGAATTAGCACCAATTGTTTTACTAAAATTGAACATAATTTATGCTTTTTTCAGTGAAATTGTAGCCCTGCTCCCCCAAGGAGTTGGAGGATGGGATACTGAAATACACAGCCTTGCAGTTCAAGTTTTGCTTATTCATCATAAATTAAGGAGCCTTTTGCTCTGCAAATTTTTCCTCAATGGACTGAAAATAGGCTCAAGCAAGCCACTTGTATAGCACTGACACTGGGGTAATGCAGGAAAGCAGACCAAGATGCCTTGAGTACATTGCATATAAATAACAGTTTTTTCTTCCTCAGTTGTATAATTGTGTTTATATGCCATTGCACAAAAGGCCTTTCCTATTATTACTGAATAAAATATGCTCTCTCAGAAAAATCCATCTCTGACACTGACTGTCTCTTTAAAGGTGTGGGTATTGCAAAAAAAGATTAAAATTTTCAATTCACAATCCTTTGCATTTTAATGTACACCAGTTGGTTTAAAAGCAAGGCACTATTCACCATGATCTTGTTATTACAAGAGCATTAAGAGCCAAGTGTTCATATCAAACTATAAATGTTTTTATTTAACATTTTAACCTACCAAAGTAGATACTTGCAATATTATGAAATATGGCCATTGCTGATATTAAAGATGGTGCTAAAAAGCAAAAAGTCATCAAAGTTTTGTTTTTTCATGCACGTGAACCTGCTGGTTATTTGAGTTGTATTTTAAGCGTGAAGTGATTCTCTTCCTCACTTCCCACATACTTAATGGATGAATCTGTGATTTACCAAACCTGGTGGCAGTTCTGCAATTAGCCAGGAATTTCACCCCTTATCTTTTGTATGAACATGGAGAACTGAAAAGTTAACAAATAAAACAAGTTCTAAAAGAGGCAGGTTTAAACACCACCTGCTCAGCTGGAAAACATGAAAATGATTAAAAAGCTGTAACAAACCTAATTTTCTCCAGCTGAGTCCAATCTGCAGAACTGTTCTTACTGTAGGACACCGTGATGCTGGGGTCTGAGTAACTAAAGCGACACGAACCCGATCCTGGGAAAGCAATAAATGAGAAGTGTTACGACACAATGGAGCATAAATGATTCTCCAATAACCACAGTTGCTGAGTGTCCCTTTGTCACCTTATCACTTCTCCCCATTTTAAAATGCTTTGATTGATGATGAAATTTCCTGTGATCTGTTGCTGAAGGTAAACACAAAATAATGCATGCTTTATGAGTCAGAAATAAAGTAGAAATGATAAATCACAGCAGTGCCATGTAATCTCTGCAAATTTCCCAGGGGAAGCCAAGTAAATTACTTAACACCCCCAACTGCAGGAAAAAAACCACCATCTAATGTTTAAACAAAACCTTCTTCTTAGAAAATAAGCCACATAGCAGAATTCACAGGGAAAACAGTAAAAGACTGTTTTTCATATTACTGTATAAAATAAAAAGTCTAGAAATAAAAATACTGTAAGTGAGAGGAAAATATACACAGAATTACTTGAGGCAAGAGGAAATGTACTTTAGGAATTTAAAAGAACAAAGACGTTACAAAATTGTTATTTTAAGGTTGCCTGAAGAAAATTAAATTAAGAAATCATCCAATATACTCCCTAGATCCTACAATTAATAACAAACACTTGATGCTGATCTGGGAATCTCAGAACACTTTGCAAAAATGAACTAATTAAGCCTTATGGCACCCCTGCAAGGCAGGGTAATATATTTACTTTTGATTTATAAAAGGTACCTTCTGGGTGTTGTCACAAAAGATGAGCTTAACAATTAATACATGGGGCAGTCAAAATAACACAAAAACAGGATTGAGAAATTTGTCCTAGAAAACATGATAAACAACCTGAGTGGTAATTAAACACACAAAAAATACTATTTTTCCTCAGACACCAGATAATTCATCCATCTCAGAAAATTTGATGCTCAGTGAAACAGACACATCCTAGCCTGTGCTGCAAAGATCAAAATTTCATAAGCCTATGAGATTCAAAGCAGCAGCATGTACTTTCCATGTTTAAGAGAAGCAGCTCTGAATTAAACAGCATCTCTGATGGCATCATGGTACTACTGAGTGAGTACCACAGCTTTGCTCACGGTACAAGTACGTACCATACGTGCCACGAGTAGTGTGTTATGTGTGTCTCAGGTACGTTCAGTCACACTGGAAGTTGTGTAAATACATATTTTAAGATATATATAAATGTATATACACACTGCTGACAATAAAATACTATCATTTTCCAGCCCAGAGTGCTTATTTTTGTAAATTAAATAAGTGGCCTGATTAAAAAGGTGTTAACCACTTGTACAAGAGAACAACTTACACATTTTAATGGGAACATATGTCATTAAGCACAGTGCTTGCAGCCCCAGCTCCCCCGAGGCAGTTCACATTCACAGCTCTCAGCCCTACAGAGCTGATTTTCTGCTCTGAGATGCACATCACATACCTCTACAGGGGGAAAACCACTCCAAAACATGGGATGAAGTCCTGTCTCTATAATTTTGTCTGATACATCAACTAGATTGCTGGAAATGATCCACAAAGTTGCTTTCCTCTATCTTTCACTAATGTTAAATTGCAAATAGAGTAACAGATACTTCCAAGCCACTACAGCTGCATGCCTATGTTCAGCTGGTCTGACACGTATTCTTGCTGTAAAGAGGCACAGAATAATTAATATTGCAAAGGCAGCAGGACTTTGAATTACCAACCATGTATCCAAAATGACTACAAAGCAACTGTCTGGTTATATTTTACTGACAAGGCATTTTATTTCTATCATATTAAAACCAAATGATGTCAGGAAAAGCCTTTGCGTTTCATATCTGCCCATCTGCTGAGATGGTCTACTTTACTGAGTGACATCTGTCGGTTCCTGCTTCTGTGGAATTTAGGAGTTCCAACCCTTAATCACACTTGTTCATTTTATTTTAGAGGAATTCAGTTCAAAAATCAGGGAACTGCAGCCAGTTTGACCTCTTTGGCCAGTCAGAGGCTGTGAGATAAAACAGCAACATACTGAGTTTTATGTTAGACAGAAATTAAAAGAATATAAACAGTAAAAGTAACCAGCAATATGGAGTTTATAACATGTGCCATTCCAGTTAGTGCTACAATCAGCTTTTGGTACAGTGCTCTTAAACAAAGCTAAGTCCAAATATGCTGCTTAAAAAGGAGAGAAGGCCAGATTTGCCACACAATTAACATGAAAAATGTTGTCTCTTAGGTCTGAACACCCTCAACTATGCAATGAAGATCAAAGTTGTAGCTTAAAAGAAATGGGGCCACTCAGAAAGGACTGTGGAAGGTAGATGTGGTATTTCATATGTGAGACTGGAAAAAGAGCAGTGGAGAGAGAAATAAAAAGAGGGGAGACAAATGCTGGGTTTTGTTATTATTTTAATAAGCAGGGTGGATTGTATTAAGATTAAAGTTAGTTTGGAAAAGTCCTCAAGTAGCGATTACTGGCTGTAATGACAAGTGTGTTTTTATCAGTGTTTAAACCCTCTTTATGTATGTTCTTGACTAAAAATCATAAGATAGCAAGATTATTTTTCATGCACCTATCTAATTCTGCAAGACTCAAACTGACAATTAAAAAAATTAAAAAGCATACATATGCTATTTAAATTTTTACAAAACTAATATACATCCTAGTTTACATTAAGAATTTCTTCCCAAGAAAAGGGAGAATGGTGATATATAC
This sequence comes from Erpornis zantholeuca, assembly GCA_013400515.1. Taxonomy (NCBI): domain Eukaryota; kingdom Metazoa; phylum Chordata; class Aves; order Passeriformes; family Timaliidae; genus Erpornis; species Erpornis zantholeuca. The sequence continues at coordinate 43,862 of VZTN01017312.1, forward strand.
AAGTACACTACAGTGCAGGGTTTACTGAGATGGTCTTGTGAGTCACTGCCTTTCAATATAATTTTCAATATTACTTTCAATATTATTTAATACTATGGCTGTTAGTCCATATCACTGTTATTTCAGTAATCTTAAACTGGGATTATTTAAAATATAAATCTGCTTTTTGGATGTTTATCTCTAGCTTGACCAGCAAAGCTATATTCTGACTTTCCACAAATAAGGTGATCAGAACTCAAGTAGTAATGTCTCAGGAATGGAGCTCTGGAGAGAGATGTCATTCTCGCTGCTCCCAGAGATGGTAATAAACAGTTGGCAGCTCTGAGCAGAGAAGCAGGGGCAGGATGTCATGCCATAAATTTTCACACCTTCCTGTCCTTTGAAGGAAAAGTTGTACATAAAACCTTTTGAATGAGATGAGATTAGATTTGGTTTGCTTTCAATCAGGAAAGCCCGGGGTTTGAATTAGCCCTGAAAATGGATAGCAAAACCTGCACAATGATTACTGTAAACAAGTCTGTGTTAGTAAGCTACTGCATTAGAGGAAAATTGCTGTTTATTTCTTAAGATGAGTATGTCACAGCAAACTTGATGTCTTGGTAAGGTTATTGCTAGATAAATCCGACTAAGAGTTAGGATTATACTTTCAGTATTAAGGGCTTTCATGTATAATTATCTACTGGGAGCAGGGGGCACGCCAAACCACCCTCTGATCAAGAATAGCCAGATTTTTCTTTACATATATACAAGGCAAGCTTGTCCTTGTGTTTCAGGAACAAAGTCTTTTTTTCCTTTGGAGTTATTTTACTCCTTTTGATAGACTTTCATCTGATGTTCACAGACTTCCAAAACTTTCAGAGAAAAGCTAGAGTAGAGACAACCTTCATGAATTTAATTTTAAATGATACATTTGAAGCTCAGACAGCAATTTTTTTCTGTTATCAAAAATTATGAGCAGCTTCAGTTATAAAACCCACCCATTTTTCTATACTAAATATTCTGAAACACTAATTTATTTGGCTGGTGTTTTACATGTTTGGATTTTTTCCCAAGCCAATTTTCAATAAAACAAAATTTTCTCCAAGTTGAGTCCAGGCACTGATGCTAATAGAAGAGGGTTTTGACTGGGAGAGTATGGCATTGCTAAACATCTCCTGACAGCTGCTTTGTTAATTCTGCTTAGCTAAACAGTACAGACTGGAAAAGTGAAACAAAAGTACATTTCTCAATTGCTTTCCTGCTTGTTTCACAGGACTGGTAGCCCATAGCCAGGAGCTAACTAGCACTGACCACTCTCAGCATGTCCAACTGAAACAGTCATGGGTTTTGTCTTTTTTAAAATTTTAGATCTTGTTAAGCTGATTTTGGTTTCTTCCAAGGCCATCTAAAGTACTGGTGAATATTTTACCTACTTTATTTTTTAAATGTCATGAAAGTAGCAGTACTAAGAGCATAGTACTTCAGGAGAGATGTTATGAAGGCACCACATAGCAGCTGTTTGTACCCAGGTATTCAGGTATTTGTATCCAGGCTAACAATGGCAGGCAAAATTAATTCTCACTACAGCTTTGCCTCCAACTGTGTCAGATTTACAGAAACCCAAGTTATACAGCTGTTGGTCTCTAAGATTTCTTAACAACACTGATTAGAAGCTGGTGTTTTGCTGAGATAAAACTGGGTGCCATCTGCAAGGGAAGCAGTATTTTGCTCCTTATAGAGTGTGACGTCCTCTGCTTCTTGACAACCTCTTGATAGTTCCTGCGAGTGCTTCCGTGGATAAGCAGATGAGGTATCTAATGCTGGCTTTAAGGAGAATGAGCCTAATGGGGGACAGCACGAGAAAGATTCACACAAAAACTGTGCAGAAGGGTTTAAATTGTGTCCTGAATGCAGTCTGAAAAATAAAAGGGTGCTGGGAAGGATCCCTTTTATCTAATGCTGGAAGATTACTTTTATTAATTTTGTTAATGGGATGATAATGATTAGTGTTTGCTAAGGATTATAATTTGTTGATATTGCTTGAATTAAGCCAAACTGGATAGTATAAATTACTCGTGGTCAAATCTGGCTGGCTTGCTAATAGTTTTTTCCAAAATAATGAATCTGTGTGGTACAATGTGCTCCATAAATTCTGATTTTTTTTTAGGTGTATGCTTATACACCTTTTAATCAAGAACAAGATTATTTTAACCAACATAAAATACAGAATATTTAGTGCTGGATATACCAGAAGCACTGGTACAAAATATGCAATGCACTGGTCATTCTATTCTGCCTCTGAAATCTTCCTGAAGAGAAGGTCATAAGAGCATTTTGACTTTTCTTTGAAGTCACAACTTTGAATTTAGTTACAAATGTGATTTTTAATTATGACTTTTAGATCTTTTGTCTTTTTTAAGAGCTTTTCCCTGTTTATAGAATGAATTCAGAGTACAAAGAGATATTTTGAGTGCAAAACATATTCCAGTTAAAAATGGTAAGAACTGCATTCTATCTGTTCTTGGAAACAAATTCTTTTATTTCTGGCTGCTTTTCTTTCCCTTGTGGGAAAAGGATTTTGACTGTCTGTCCTCTTCTATGTGTTCTGATAAACAACCTGAAATAAATACCTGACACTAGGGAAAAAGTGCCAATGGTGTCTGCTTTTCATAGAAGTCAGATCTCCTTTAGCATTAGCAAGAATTCCAAATTTTGTAATGCAAAGTCTCAACCATTTATTTTCTGGAGGTTTCTGAGAGCATCTAACTTTTGTTCCACTGGCTGATTTAGGCTGTTGTTCCATTTTGGAAATGCTGAGTAGTTATTTACATCTAAATAAAATTAAAGGGTTGACAAGCAAGCTAAAAGCCTCCACTGTAAAACTAAAAGATGAGGAAAAGAATAATTAGTAAATACATTTGATAAAAATAAATCAGAAGAACTTCATAAATGAAGTCCTAAAAGTTAATCTGAGGCTAAACCCTAGGAGGATGGGGGCCTGAGCAAGCTGTCCTTGCCCAGGGTGTGATCCTGGTGGGAGCATGGAGCAGGTGATCACCCACGGGTCCCTTCCCATCCACCTCCTGCCAGGATTCCCAATAACAGCAAATGTACTTTTTATCAATTAATGCAGCTAATTTCCTTTAGATGAGAAGTCTGAGGAAATACTTATCTAGTTCAACTTCCTCTTAGTCTATTTATATTCAGAGATCTGATGTGCTTCCTGCGCTCACACAAATTTGTTCTCTTCTAATGAACAAGATCAGATCACAATTCATATTGCTTTTTGTGCTAACCTTAAGGAGAGAAAAATAAACCAAGCAGAAAGCTGTATTTCCCTCATGCCAGTTTCCAATTTATTCTGATGTAAAGCTGTTCAGCTATTTATAGTGTCTCTTTCTGAGATACAGCCAGCAGGTATGTGCTTGGCTAATAGGTCTGTTGCCAAATAAATAATTACATGATGCTAAATTTAACCACGTTCTTAAGTGCAGCGACATCATATAACATAACACCGAAGGCAAAGTGAGTAAACACACTTAGACCTGGATGAAATGGACACCCAGGAAATGTAGCTACTGAAACAATAGTATCATAAATGCCCTCCAAATACTTACAACTGGAAGTATTGGATGTCTAACAAAATAGTAACCCCTGTGTTCAGGAAGCATTTTCTGCTGGTGCACCCACATTGTACACTTCAACATTATTGCCATTAAATAGTTAATGTCAGATTATGTGGAGATCCTCTAAGGGAGAGCGTGACCTTTCAATGAAGCTGGGCAAAATGTAAATGACAATCTGAAAGTAGTTCAGTGGTACACTAACACATATCAGTAAATAGATCCTTTGTGTAATTGTGTTTAGAAGCCTGGGTCAGCTGCAAAGGTCTCTAATTAAGAAACTGAGCACCATAAGGTACATGTAATGGTATTAAAATACTGCATTAAAATACACGAAGTTTTATTTAGATCTCTACAGCTAGTCCACTCTAGAGAGTCAGTAGAAAACACACATTAGTCCCAAGAACTGCTGTGTAAAAGGAGATACTGTGAATATACAGATATAAAAGTCCTTTCCTTGGCTGCTTTAGTGAAATTCTCTGGCACCAAGAAACCCTGGGAAATAATTTTTCTCAAGCCAATTCTGAGCTGAGGTGTCTCTCTTTTCTGAAACCATTTGATTGCCTTCCTTTAAATGTAAATGCAGGTAGATAATAATTAGTTTGGTAAAAATTGGTTTTTGCAAATCCTGATGGGCTTTTCTATTTTTATCTGCTTTTACTTTTCAATCCCTCACTCACTGGAGAAAGAGCCAGGGCTGTTTTGCTGAGCTGGAGGCTTCTCAGTTTCCCCCCCGGGAACTACAGATGCTTTGTTGTTTAATTCAAAAATGGACCTTTTTAATCATACAAAAGTGTTATCCTCATACAGTGACATGAGCAGGATTAAGATGAGTCTGTCTGTAATCCAGCATTTATTATTTGCAATGACCAATTCCATAATGGCCCACGTTTGACGGTGAGGTGCCGGCACAGCCACCTGCCCTGAATCTGAATCCCGAGGCTCTTTATCTTTTCTGCTTTTCTCCTTGTAGTAAATCTTTAACGTCCACATTTTAATTCCCAACAGTGGCTGAGAAGCCCTGGTACAGAAGTAATAAAGACAATATTTCATTGTAATCTTGGCCTAGCCAAAACAACACAAATCATTTTGCCTCAAGGCCATTAAAATGTCTTTCAAATACAGCATTAACTTTAAACCCTGGTTTCAATCTAGGTATTACCTAGGCAGCCCCTCTTGTAAAACTCAGCAAAATCAATAAACACCACCTAACATTTCCACATGCTATGTGAAGAGTACTTGATGATGTTACTTACCTGTCTCATTCTTTCACATTAGATGTAATGTATAATCTATGCATCAGCATGAAGGGCTTTTCCACCAGGAAAGTGAAACTAGTAGGTTTCATGTCAGAAAATATCAAATGGCAATTTGGGTAGCCAATCAAAAAAATGTAACATTGTTTTATTGGGGAAAATGGGAAATGAAGCAAGCAAAAGAAATGCAGAATGGTGAATGACACCAATTTTGGTATTGAGTTATATTAAATTCTCAAGCTCTTCCCAAATGTATAGGAAAGAAATTAGGAAAAAATTTCTTCAAATTTTTTGAACTCCGAGAGTTCAAATATTTTTAATGCTGTGCTCTTGTTGCTTAGAAGGGATGGAATCTAACTCTAGTGACAATGAATGTGTGGTCACCAGAACTGCCCTTCCCTGCTGTTACCACTGTATCTACACGACTGTATGGATGTGCCATGCCTGCACTGGAAACCTGGTGCTTCCTGGAAGGCACTGGACAAAAAGAAATTTTTTATCACTAAAGAAATAACCTATGCAGGTGACTAAAGCAAGGGGGATGGGGCTCAACATCCCCAAAACATTTGGCATCACATCTTCCTCCATGAGGTTGTTTTGTGTTTGGCTAACAAATAGTGATGAATTTAAAAGATCAAGTGCTCCTCCATGCTGAATTCAGAAGGAGTTTATTTTTCACTTTGGTATTTCTCTAGAGACATGAGTGAATTTTCATAGCAAATCTGAAGGAAATTTCTCATCTCTACCCAGTTCTGCTGAGGCTATCTCACAAAATGTTATTACAGCATTTGTCAGTCATCCAACAGCTTCTGCTAATTGTAAAACTGACTAAACAAAACCAGAAATTAAGAGAAAATGATCAGCAGTGGTTCCTTTCAGCCAAAGCTAAGACCTATTTAGCAAAACATGTTTGGACCAGTTCTATCAAGTGGTCCAAATCCAAGCAAAGGATAAACTGCATAAAAACACTACTGTCAATATAACAGCTACTCCCAGAACTGAATTAAAACAGGATAAGAACATAAATTATAAATGTCTTCAGACTCGGGGCCAAATGCAGTCGTTGTTCACAAGACTGAGCCAAAGTGGAATTGGTATGCTTTTGTTGGGAAGGAGAAGAGATCATCATCCCATGCACATCTCTGCAGATGCTGCTCTAGGGGACAGCAGACAGACAGACAGAGACTGCTGTTTCCTCCACAGAAATACATGGAGCTCAGTGAATCAGCTGCATTATTTATTTTTGTAAGATTATTTTTTGTTCATCACGATCTTCTATTTGCTGAGCTTAATTGAGAAGTAAATGTGAGTTCTGAAGCACAGAATCCTGTCAGGTAAGGACTAATCCAAAGGGCACATTCAACAATTCTAATGATGATGCTGATCACATAATAATAATAACAATAATAATAATAATAATAGGAAGAAGAAGAAGTAGATTGAGCATGCGTCAAGGCAAAATAGTATTTCCATTATCTACACAATCAAATAAATTTTATAATCTCATTCTGCAAGACTACACTGGTAACAAAGGCAAATTGCCACTACAAATAATGAGCAGAATAAATAAGCCTGAAAAAATTAGATTTTACTTTGTGAAGGACACTATATGAGCTTTGTCTTCAACAACCATCACCAAGGTCATTAGGACACGGGTTTTTTTGAGTAAAACAGCTCTCACATAGATCCTAGTGACCTTGGTAGTTCAGGGAGAGAAATAAAGTCTGCTGGTTCATGATTCACTAACCTGATGTCTTAGGATGAGGCAGGACATGACATGAAAATCCTTCTGGAATCATGTCGAAGATCTCCATCCAAATCCATGACCCTTACTCATATGCTAATTAAAAGCAATCAATCGCATATTTTAAATAGTTTCCTGAATAAAAGTCACAGAGGACTGTGAAATCAGCAGCATCGAAAACAGACTGTAAATAAACTAAGCCACATGGAAGTCCTCGGTACATGCATTGCACAAACACCTTACCTATTAAAAAACATGACTGTATAAATGCAAAGTCACCACAGGTAATACAATTACTTTGCAGTTAAGTACAGCTGATGGTGTGATGGATTTTCAAAGCTCAGGAAATTTGAAGTGAAGGCAGGGGTGATTACTCAACCAGAAAATAAAGTTGCAAGAGTGGAAAGTTGGAAAGTGTGTTAAAAAAGATTGGTGAAATTATTACTTCTGTTACTGGTTTAAGTGATTATACGGTAAGATTGTCAATGAAATATTTATGCATGTAAAAGCAGAAAGTTTGGCATTTTATTTCCTTTTGAGGAAGGTAGAAAATGGGGACAAAGTGGGTGCTATAGAATGGAGATCACCCTAGCAACATTTCTGCACCCTGAATTACCAGAAAGTCCTGAATTGTCGAATACCAATAGTAATATTTCTTAATAATATTTTAACCATATTAAAATCGACAGGTACGCACATTTATCCTTGCTATAGGGTTCCATTAGAAAGATATTAAGGGAGATTGATAAACTGCTGACAGGTATTGTTAGTGATTGTAAGAGATTAATTTAATACATATAGAACCCTGTATGGAATCCTTGTCAAATGCTGTAATCAACAATTAACTTGGTCACCTGATAGATGTTTAGAGGAAATAATTTGGAACAATGGAAGGTGCAATAGCAATAGATGGCAGAAAAGAAGCTAAAGAAGTTTACAACTTATGTTATATGTTAAAGAAGCTAACAACAAACTGTAACTCTTGGTCAACCCTGAAATAGTTGGGTGGATGATAATTGTAGGTCCCTTCCCACTGAAATGGTTCTATTCTATTATATTCTACCCCAGAGACAGCAGGGAAAAGGGCCATTCTTAATGTACACGTAAGGTCCAAATGCTTGTGGTTCCAGACCAGTGAGCAAATCCCAACATGAGTGACCCATCTTCTGGATAATATCTACTGGGATTTTCTTGAGAGGACAGAGTCCATCTGGCAAAATCACAAAGCACTTTCACAGATAAAGGCCTGCTACTCAAACCTCACTGAAAACTGTTTTTACTGGAGGTTAGTGTGCTAAATTTGATTCATGTCAAGTCTTTTCTTTAGCAATAGCTAAGGCACTAAGCATATGGTCCATGCAGCAGAGATGCCTAAGGAGTTCCCAGTGTCAAGGCCTGGCAGCCTTCAGGCACTGAAGATCATCTCTGCTCACGTGTCTTCATGTCTTTCATGTTAACAGCAAATAATGTTCTCGGAGAACTTCCTTGTCAGGTCTGTGGTATTCTCAGGGTCCACCAGAAGTTTAGGGACAGGCTTTATTATTTTATTTATTGTAGGAAAAGCACTTTGCATCATACTGAGATTCTTGTAAGAGGTTTCATTCATCAAGATGAGCATATAGACCAATATTACACATATGAGATGACCATAACTCAGCTAAAATCAATTAGGGAAAGATGGTTTATGATTACAAACAACTTTTAAATACTGCAAGTCACATATTTGCCATACAAAGGTAGTTTTGAAGGGGAATGAAAATAAGGATTAATGGTTGACTCGAAGTAAAACCTGGTAGATTAGGGAACCCAACTTTTGCAAAAGTTCATTATATTAACATTCTGGAAGGGAGAGTCCAAGTCCAAGTAAATATTTATCTCCAAATAAAGCAAAATATTTTTGGACCTGTGTCTGTTTCTTTGTTTGCAAGACTAATGGTTTGATCCTTAAGAAACAGAGTGGAAGTGCCAAATATTTGTAATATTTGAAGGTGTAACCTTCTCAGAAGATTAAAAAAACCCTGTCCCCCATAAACCAATTTTGGTTTAATGTAAAATAGTCGGAGGTTAGATTTTTTTTAGAAAATTGGGGGAGAGGGGAAGAAGAATTGCTAATTTGCTCTAGTAATGACAGAGGATCTTTGTGACAATGGCATGAAAGTTGAAGGGAAAGCAATTTTAAAGTATGGTCATCCTTTACAAACATTACTTATTTATCCATATATATCCGTATATTATACTGATAAAGTCGTCCTGTTTTCAGAGGAATGTGAAAGAATTTTCATAACAGAGGTCGGAGCTTTCCTTATCAAGTTATTCTCATTTTCAAATACTATTAAACAGCCAGAAATAATCTAGTAATATTAAGACATAAGGGGTGAGCTATGGAACAAAGTTTTTCAAGACAATATGTTCCATTAACAATTTTCATGTTGTTACATACATGGCTCCAAGGAGCACTTGCCCTGGAGGGCAGGCTGAGTGTTGATGCTCATCACAGCACCTTCAGCTCCAGCAGAGGAAGGAGGGATGGGAAGCACCTGCCAGTGCTGCACTGCCCATGCAGAGCCTGCACAGCCCACACACACCACTGCCTCCAGAGCACATGCTCAGGAGAACACCCAAGGAACAAGCATAAGCACAACAGCTTGCACACCTCGGCATTGCTCCCTCAAGGCCTTTCCTCTTCTCCCCATGGGATTTGATGTCTCTTTCTTCCTGTGTTTAGCTCTCTTGCTAATCTCTCTATGAGTTACCTTCCACCACTGAGGCCCATGAGAATGACAAATCATGTTCCACCCTGGGGAAGCCCAGGGATGTAGCTGAAGGGAAAAGGCTCAGATTTGGAATGAGAAATAGAGAATATTTCAGCTAATGAATCAGCTAACTTTGAGTGGCAGCTGAGTCCAGAGGCTTTTATGCAATATCCTGCAATTCCCAAGCTGTTGAATCAGATGTTCTGGCCTGAGAGAGCCCAAAGGGATTGCTTTAAATATGTCAATTAACAATCCCACTGAACATTGAGGAAACTGCTAGACACGACAGTGTTAGGTCTTGGAAAAATGATGGATGATTAAGACATTTGAAGTAATTAAAATTTTCTGCACACTTGGGCACAGAGTGCATAAGTGTAAATATCAACCCAGCCCTGGACTAGCTGAGTGGATGCTGCATGACAGATGAGTTCCTCTCATTCAGAAAGGATACTGCACATTAATGTTGTCCTGTGTGCTGAAAATGCCTTACTAATTACATTTCCATCCTAATTAAGCCTTCTTCTTAAGTGCACCTTTTCAACTGCCTTGGCCTTTAAAGAGCAAAGCTACCAAATATGTGATACATGAAGGAAACCACACAGAATATCAACTAATGAAAAATTCACTAGTCTGTTACCCTTCCTGACCACAGAGCTTAAAAGGATCTGAAATTTATGGTGAACCCATAATCTTTTCTTTTTTACCTTCATTTCCTAGTTCTCTACTGCCTATATACCTGCAAATACAAAATTCTATCTGATAATTAGTGGCAATAGAAATTAAAGGGTGTGCTCTATAATGAGGCCAAAGCTATGTGACAAATTTAACATAAAGATACCCCCAAAAGGCTACAGCTTAAGTTATTCCATGGTTGATAGAAAGTGGTAAACACTATCTAAAAAAAAAAGGCAAGTCCCTTGGATCAATCCCTAAATAGGGTTATGATTAAATCAGACATTTGGGAATAAGCTGGAAACTGGATTCTAAAGCCAAGTAGTGCTGAGCTCAGCAGCAGGCCCCTGGCTCACACTGGCTTCTATCAGTTACAAAACCAATCTGCATTGTATTTCAAACTCAACACAGGCACATGGGGAAATATGATACATTTTCAACTGGAGGCTGAAATTTTATTTACTTGGATGTGCATCCACCCCTGTCCTGCTCCATCACACTGAGGAATTTACTGATTCCTACTGGTACAGGTTCAGGTATTCTTAAGATTTATTCATGACAATCCTGCCTGTCATGTAGAGTATTTCCTTCTCAGCCTTTTCTTACCCCTTTTTTATTTGACCTTTCCCATCTGATAGGCACAAATGCTCCCAGTGAAATATAGAATCTCATTTTGAAACTTCTGGGAGCCTGCACCCTTCTGCAGTTCACCTGCAGGGACAACAGGCACTGGGCTGTGACAGCAAACATACGCCTACCAACCCATTCACCTTACCCTCCTGTTAACCACCCTGGGTCTCTGCAAAAACCATCCAAACAAGATTTCTGTGAATTTTCATGAAAAGTGAAATTCCTCTATCATTGCAAACTTGCAGCTTTATAGAAGCCACATCTCCTTGTGCTTCTGCCAGTGAGAAACATATCCCAGTGGACCAAGGGAGCTGCTACCCTTCCACTCTCTGAATGAAACTGCAGGGCAGCAACAAGCTGGTATTCATCTGAGGCACCCAATATTTACGCAATAATTCAGTTGAGGATTGGATAAATTTTTCTGGCTTTTAAAAACCAGTAATTCAAAATAAAAGGATAGATACCAGTCCTTAGATGTATTAACATTGCAGTCAGTTGCAGGTACTGATGACTTCAAATACCCCAATGAACAACTTCATGCAAAAAGCAAATTTAAATGATGTGTTTCTGAGTTTTCTAGGATTTTGATTTCCAATCCATTAAAAAATCCAAGCTGTTTGCCAAGCTATATGATTGTTATTATTTGCAACTGAGATTTCCAGAGTTTAATCACACATCTCTTGAGATACTTTTGGAGAATTACTTTTTTAAAAATAGGAATATGATTTGGAAACATATGTCCACCCCCCCACAGGGGTCCACAGAGGAAGCAGGCTGCAATTCCTGCTTGCTTTTTTATTGAACCATTTATATTGAAAGAACATTTTTCCTTCATATTTTGAACACTGAGATATGAGTTAACAAATTAGGTGTGTTCCAAATTTGCCCTCGGCCCAAGCTGCAGCCTCTACCATAATTTATAGCCACAAGTGCACAGTGAAATGTGCAATAACTCACAGTATTCATTAATACAGCATACAACCATGCTGTTGATAATATGGATTTAATAGCATTTAGTCTTCATCTGCCCTACCTATTCTCTTTGTACAAATGTGTTAAAAACAGCACTACCTAGGTGTAACTTGGAACATATCAGGGGGGTTAATGTTAAACCCCCTTTTTTTTTTAACAAAAATCACATATCAGAGAAAAGCAAGAAATTGTTGTGTTAAACATCACGTTATAAAATAGGAGAAAAAACCAAAACTCAACTATGGCTCATGAGAGTATCCACAGGAGTTTTTAATTTCCAAAAATTTAAAAGAGTATCTCCATTTCAGGAGATGAATAAATACACTGCAGTTTTTACAAGATTTGTTTAACCCCTCATGTTGAGTGTAACATAACCAGAAAGGTAACCCTAAACTTTAGGGCCATTTTCCTTTGCAGAAATGACTTTTTGCACTTTCTTGGGTGAAAGAGTAATCTAAACTTACCCAGGGAAAATTGAAGGACGGATGCAGTAGTTGTGTTAAGGCCAGTGGTGGTCTATGGGAAGAGAAGCAAATAGTTTTGTTAGATCAGCAAAAGAACACATTCATCACTTGTTTTTCTTTGAAAGCATGGAAAATCTCCAGACACCTACATCTCCAGTGCACAGGACTGTTAATCACCAGCCCTTTCAGGCTGAGTGATCATGGACATTTTTGTTATGTCATTTTGATTATTGAAATCTCATCATATGTCAAAGCCAGAATTTTTTCCACCATACTAACGTCTACAAGAAAAAAAAAGCACATTTATGTTTAACACTGGCGTTTGATCACTGTTTAGAAGATTGGAAGAATGAACTCTGTGGTTTATGGTCAGCTTAGTGTAAAGCTGTACATATGGAATGGTTCTCACTTTTCCCAGCACAGAACAAGGACTAAAAATGATCATAAATAAATAATAAAAATAACATTAATTAAAATTAAAATAATGCAATATATAGGAGGAAACGACAGAACTTAAACCTTACACACCAAAGCAAAAAAAAACCTTGGTGATACTATATGGTATGTACAGTGAAATATGGTAGCAGCATCTAGCCACTGCTGACATCCAGCCAAGACCTAGAAAGAGACAGGGAACAGCAGCAGCACCCTGTACTCAGCACACCACCCTCCTCTGAGGCCTCTCTTTGTCCCTTCTTTGAACGCCTCAATATTTCAGTAGTTCAGGTTAGAATGGCTCTCCTAGAAATGCTATAAGATAAAAAGCCCTAGCGTGTTGTGAAGGACACCTATTTGTTTTCAATCTATTTTGAAATTTGGATTTAAGAATACTTCTACTTAACAAGCAAGGCATGCTATGGTGGTGATGCAGAAGAGCAAAAGGGACTGGACTTCTTCCAGTGCCAGCGCACATCTAGTTGAGGTATTCAGTAAATACTTTGAAAATAATGGCTAGAGATCTGCATGAGGTTTTGGTGTGGTTTTTTTTCTTTTCTACATACATATTACATACACAAAAGAATTTCTTATAAATACTAAAGAATGGGATCTTCACTGAAATACATCGAAGATTAGCTGATAAAAAGACAACATGTCCTAACAGGTAATTTTAGTTTTTAAACAAGAATAGGGAAGCTGCATTTACATAACCCCTTAAAAATACAGTCACATTCCCATTTAAGTCATTCTGTCAGGATCGATTCAGTATTAGGTATCACACTTATCATGCCAAATAATAAATGCTTTCTGATTTGAGTAAAGAGCACCTATTATATTAGTTTTCATTCAATTAATTACGTTGTGCAAGTTGTTGAAAACCAAAACGGTTATTGAGGTTCAGTAGCTCATATCACCAAGCAATTAAACATATTAGTTATCACAGAAGAGGCATTCATGTGGACGGTGAATCATTTCAGCAATGTTTTGGGAAAAAGAATTAGACTTACTAAAAACCTTCTGCAAAATTCTGCATAGGATTGCTTAGTTCAGACACTGCAGAGAGCATGGTAGGGAGCCTTTAGTAGATATTTTCCTTTGCTTGCAACATCTGTGATGTTATACAGCTTTCCAGGATTTTGCCAGCTGTAAATTCTCACCAACAGACAGAGACAATTGGTATTAAAAACCCTCTGCCTGCAGTAACAGGTGGCTATTGGAAATCAGAAGAGAAGGGGGAGGTCAAGGTAGCAAACCAGCAGCTGTTAGAGATGTTGATATAATATATTTTGCAAATTCAACTCTTCTTGACTAAGTATTTTAAGGCAGTAATTCATGTGCTAGGAGCCATTATCAGGAAAAGAGATTTCATGATCCATTTCAAGCAGGGACAGAATAGGATTAATGAAAATCATGGAGATTTTTAAAATGTGTGACAGAAAGAGATATGTTGTCAAATTGCCAAAACAACTACAAATGAGAAATAGGTTGGTCGAAGAAAAATAGGCATTTACAAGTATGTCCATACTCAAAAATAAAACTAGATCACACCTCTGGCCTGAACACTGTCTTGTACTCCTCCATGATGTTAAGCCATTCACATGTTCCTGCAGAAGAATTTGATTTTTCTGCAACACTGCCATAATATTTATAGACACTTTCATTTTTAGGCTGCTAACTGTTTATAAGCATAATGATTTTTTCAGCTGATTATTTAATCACACCACTTTCGTATCATAACAAATTTTTTTTCCAAATTCCTGATGCTGCAGTAGTGCTACTTTACCACACAGCAATGTGGCAAATACAGTCCGAGACTGGATTTTGAAGCCAATTACTGATTACTAAGGATAGTCTAAATTGCTTATCAGCAGGGAGAAGACAGCTAATGAATGACAGTTCAAAACTCTCAGATGTGGGACCCTGGATTTGTTAAATGTCATAAATAGATTTTTTTCCAGGTACTGTTACCTGTGCTCAGTACAATTAAAAACGAATGTAAAAAATGGAAAAACATCCTAGTAGTGTGACTTCCCCTTTGCAGAGAACATAAATGAATGCATGCCTTCTTAAGGCAGTTAGCAAAGCCTAGCATATTCAAACAGGATGCCAAGCAGCAGAGAGGCCATTTAACATCCCTGACAGGATTCCCTGGCTAGAGCTGGCTGTGAGGGAAATTCTCCTTTATCTGTAAAATCTCTAAATTAGTTTTATGTGTGTTTATGACTTTTATGCACCACATCAGCAATATCTGCATTGCAGTTGTGTAATTCTGGTCCCAGTTAAGGATGTAAAATTAACCCTGTGAAAAGACTTGTCAGTGTCTGAAATGAAGGGAAGATGCCTGGCCAAAACCACTTCTGTTTTATGGCCCTCTTCCATGTTTGCTCTTCAAATAGCTCTAATCAGCCTCTCCCTCCATTCAGAAGACTGTTGAAAACATGAAAATTAATTTTGAATTACATGGGCTTTGATCTGGCTTTTTAATTTTTCAGTTCTTTCCAGAACTCCCCTTTTATGTACATTATTGCAGCTAGCTGCCCAGCATCAGCATGTGGGCAGTGGTTTATGTATTGCAATTCATTTTCCACACCCAGATGACCTCAAGTTAATGCAAATTGTACCATGTTGTTTCTTACAGCAATTTTATGACCTAACTACCCCCCAACAAAATTAATTCTGTCCCATTCATCATGACTCAATCTGTTACATACACTTCCCTGAGACTGGCAGGTGCTTGCTCCAGGCTGCATTTAAATCTGTAGGATGCATTGTTCACAAGTGATGTTTTACAACCAAATTAACATTTGTCAACAGGGACAAGAAAAAATGGGACAAGACTAATAAAATAATAAAAGACAAATGAACCCTGTCTCTATTTAATTGTTGGATATAAAAAGAGAATGATGCCAGTTTGACAACACAGTTCTATGTCCTTGTCTTTTCAGTATTTCAGAGATACTTTAAATGACTTGGACACATGCTGGATCAAGAGACTGTCCCTTGCAAACTATTGCAATAACCTTTGGTTAACATCTACCATTGAAAACACTGGGGTGTTTCTGGGTGCATGCTATGGGCTTATCACCTTGCTCAAGAGCCTCTCTGCTGAACACTCAGCTTTCAAAGCATACCAACATCTCTGCAGCTGACACACTTCATAGCCAACAGCCCCACCCCAGCAGAGGAGGCAGCCTTCACTTACCAGCTCTCTGGGACCGTAGGGCTCGCAGAACGTGGCAGCGTTGCCGTGCATGATCACTCCGCAGTGCTCCCCGACCTCACAGTTACTGCACTCAGACCTGCAGGGAGAGCACACCGTGTTCAGAATGGAAACCACACACTGGGTGTTTGAGACTGCCTTGGGCTTGGAAACTGTGGAGTCAGACTGCTGAGTCTTGGTGCTCAAATTGGATTGTTTGTTATCACAGTGCTGAACACAAAGGTCAGGCAACTGTAAGAATGATCCACTAGAGCTGCCTCTTATGAAAGGCCCTGGCGAGCTGGTATTTGCTCTCTGCAAGCTGCCCCTTCCTCTGAAAAGGGATGTCCCTGCTTGTTGAATGCAAAACATCTCACCATGGGAAACCAAACTGGAATCTTACATGTATAAGTTAACCTGAAGCTACTCTTCTCACAAAATCCTTGTGAACATTTGATTTACCATATGTAAAGTCACTGTCATGGAGTTACCATAAAGAACAGCTGAGGACAAGGGGCTGGGATCAGCCCCTCTCCTGCTTGCAGGGTTATTTCACCAAAGGCCAGGCTTGGGGCTGCAGTGTAACATGGCACTTGCTCTTGCTTCTATTTGTTTTTGTCATATCCCATATTCCTAGTAAGAGAGTCACCACTCTGCTCACCTTTTAGGGGAAAAACTATGAAGAAATATTATGAGAGGCTTGTAAGTGCTGCAGAGCCAAGTAATTACACCTCCCCTGATATTTCTTAATTTAGTATGAAGGACTTTGTGGGCAGCCTGAAAGCAAAATATAGGGAAAGGGCTGTCCCCACCACCTTCTGGGATAGGGCTATCAGATCTTGGCCTGAAGACCACATTTTCAAAAAATACTGGATGTACTCCTGGTCCACAACAACCTGCCTGCAATAGTGATGACCAACATTGCCTTTGGGCATCCGAAGCTCAACTTAAACATCAAACGTAGAGAGAAACATTTACTTCAGAAAAAGGTCAGACACAAAAAATGTTTGAGTTGTTTTTCCTGTATGAGTGTGCCAATTCAGCAATTCATACTGCTAGCATTTAGGTTTTTGAATTTAAGCAGCAAAATAAAATATTCTAATAAAGCAATATAGTTCCAATATAGTTTCTATTCAGTGAATTAATATTTACTTATGGAAGTCACAGTCACCAAATAATTTTATTTCTCAATAAAAGGCAAGAAGAGAGCACTTGAGTGAATAAAATGCTACTTTCAGAGAAAGCACAGAAGCAGAGTTCACAGAGGACATGTTTTGTTGCTATCTAAATTTCACTTGATCACAAAGTTCTGACAACTGAAGAGCAGATGGACAGGAACTAGAAGAATTCCTGGAATTCTGTAAGACTCTGGCTGTTATAAAAACTATTTTTGTCGTCAGCCTCTAAATTTTTGAATTTTATAGTGGAACATCTACCCAAACTACTGCTATGTGCAAAGAGACAAGGCAAAAAATCTTTGTCATGAATACTTTGTAGTTACCAGTTAGTCCTTCCTGGAAAATCAGGCTACATAATCCAAGGGATATTTTAATTCTGTAACTCTCATATTTCAATGAATAAAAAGTGATTAATCTGTTCTACTTCCGTAGTGTAGCCTATGAAATATTGTCTGAAAATCCAGAAACAGTGTCCTGCTAATACAGCAGTTTCATCATCAGTTGTCTTTTCTAGGACAACTCCTCTCATACAAAATTGAATGGCTGTTAGTAATCCTGATTCAAACCTTTGTGCTCTCTTTGAAATGCATTACCTTTGACAATAAACTGCTCATTATCTTGACAAGAATGCATGAAGAGCAAGATAATTGATCTGCTGTTCCTCAGATCATCGTCATTGTACTACGTGTTTAGAAACGATCCAATTTGCTCCTCTCCTGGTGCAGACAGGAAGGTTAATTTCTTTTCTATTTATACAAACAGAAGACAGTATTAATTGCCCTGGCTGGGTGCAGCTTTCTACATTATCTCTCTCACCTGCCTAAAATCTTAGCACATTAAAATCACTTCAGCTTTCTCTTCACAGCTGGTCCTCGCTACCACTGCTGACATGTGTCGCACTTATTGAGATGACTTCTCTGCAGACCTGCCATCACTCTCATCTCTGGCTTAGAGAGTCCCACCTCTCTCTGCTATTGTTCTTCACTTTGCTGAAGGGGAAACATCTGCTGTTCCCCCACCCCTATTTGTCATTTCTTTTCCCTCTACAATACCTGAGTATGTGGACATGGTATTGACTGATGTCTTTTGTGATGTCTGAACCATAAAGAAGATAAACATCTCAAACTGCCAAGAGGTTTTAAACATAAATCTTTATGAAGTTTAATCCCACAGTTTTAGTGCAATTTGGAAACCACTTTAGGACCTCTCTCTCCTGTCACAAAGCTTTCCTCATCCTCTTTGCCACTGGAAATATCACTGTACCTGTATATTTCTCATCTGCTATGAAGAAGTGATGACCAAGAGAATCTCTGTTTCTTATTGATCGATTTTACATGCTCAGCTATTCCTCATGTCATCTTTGACAAGTGTGCCTTCTGTACGTGATTGCTGCTTGGCTTTGAGATGAAACATGACATCAGATTGGGAAGGAGAGTTTAGCCAGCAATACACAGGGTCTTTCTCTTTTAAATGTACTGAATCCCCTGTTTTCTATGGTTCTACCATTAAAACTGTTTTATACAGAAACATACATTAATGCCAGCATTTATTTTTTACTAATTTATGCATCTTCTTAACATTGAATCATTTAGAATAGGATTAAACAGATGATTTTTTATTTTTTTTTTACATTTGTTCTTGTTTGGTCTGGTTTAGTCATTGTATAGCACCTTTTTGCACTCTCCACTGCAGTTTTATGAGGTTACATGGAGGCAAGATGGTCACAGGAACAGGTGCTCAATGACCTAGACAGTCTTCTTCACGTCTCACATATTGGGCCACTACTCATCCAGCCATTCCCTGGCAAGTGGTGCATGGTGCAGATTCAGCCCTTTCCCTGCTGAAGAAATCAGTTACTTCCATGGCTCCTGAGCTTTCTGATCTAACACTGTCCTGTCAGTTTTCAGAAAGTCTCATGGACATTAATCACCTATATTATTTGGCTTCTAATTGAAAAACACACTAAACGTTATTTTCTAGTTAGTTCCACAAGTCAACAGTGACTGGCTGAGCATGGACATTGGAATCACTTACCTACCTTAACTTCCACAGCTAGTACATGTCAGATATATAATATATTGGGCATTTATGACTGTGTGAAGCGTATTTGTTTCACAAGACTAGAAATCTTTGTAAAGTTGGTGGCAAATGGAACCCAAGAAATTAGGAAATCTTTGCTTAAGTAAGCAGGCTTCTGTATAGGCTGGGGACTTTGGAAATGACCATATTCTGACATGACTGGACACCGGAAGAAAAGATTGTAAACATTAGTTGGACAAACCACACAAGAAAATCCTCATCGTGGGTGGTTTCCCAAGAGAATGAGAAAGATGAGACATGCTCCCATTCCTGCATTCCCAGCAGAGAAATCCTCCTTCTTTGTTCTCTTTATGTGTCTGCTCCTGTTGCCTCCTCCTCTCCCTGTCCCTTTCCCACTTTATCAATTTCTCCCGTTTTCTTTCAATCACCAAATTTTGATTTAGGTGAGAAACTGTGGTGCTGTGATTTTTCTTTTACAAAGAGCCTTATCCCCACCTTCCCCTTCTTGTGCAGCTCCAACAACGCTCGTAGCCACTCCTTCCCTGTTTCTGAGCCTCCAAATAAACAGATGGCTGCTGGGAAGAATGTGTCTTTTAAGGCAGTTGAAAGAGCAGAATTCCAGGCAGTCACTCTCAAAATCATACAGTGCCCTTGTGCAAAACAGTTACTTATGTGAGGCCTCTCCCAGCAGTGGAGTGACACGTGGGCTCTGCTGGGGCTCATAAAATTGGACACACAGAGAGGCTGTAAACTGCTTAGCTGGTGCACTTGGACAGTACATCTCTGCCAGAAGGGGAATCAGGAGGAGTGGGAAAATATTCATCATTTCCAAACCAGTGTTATTTAGGATTTGGGAAGAAAAGATTGTAGGAAAACACAAACGCTTTTCTTTTCACCTGTACCCAAATAATGGCTTCACAAACTGTTAGAGTGGCTCAGTGTAAGTGGCCCTGTGGCACGGCACCCACACTGCTGCACACAAGGCAGCTGCTCCTCACAGACCAGGCTGAGCAGGGCTGCAAACACTGCTCCAGCACTCACTGCAATTGTTTGTGGAAAAGATGGGATTTTAGTAGCTGCCAGGGGAAAAAAGGCAATTTTAGGGTGGATGGCAACAACTGTTAATAATTCCTGATTTTACTCCCACTAGACAATCAAATGAGAATGAGCTTTCTGCCACTAAGAGGGTCTTCACTGGAAGCAGAGCTACTGCAGAAATCCTTTGTGCACAAAAGCTCATGATACCTCATTATGGTTTTCCTTTGTTTGTGCTCCAGTGCTATTAAGCATTGCTGAAAATGCTGGCTTTCTGCTATTACAGGAAAATCTGTTTCAGGACTGTGGTGAGTTTTAGGACTCTTTCCCAGCACCCGCCTCTCTGCACTGACTCACCAAACAAGGTGGGCAAAGTTTATTCCAGAGGGACAAAATCCAAATCCTGGGGACAAAAGGAGCAGAACACTGGGGACTCTTTTAGTCTGAAATTTCTCTGCTGAGACTTCTATAAGCAAGGATGAATTTAAAGTTGAGAGCAATGGATAAATAAATTATGGAGGCTCCCAACAGACAAGCCCTGTGTGAGTTATGAGGCATCTGCAGGGAAATAATGCCTCTTCTCATTTCTTTCCACTCAAGTCCATTTAACACACTGCTGCTAAAGCTATCTACCTTGGCAGCTATTCTGCAACCCATTAAGAGTCCTTGATCTGTTCATACCCATAAAAAAGAGGGGGTTTTATGTTATAGTATTGTAGGTCTTAATGCCTCTAGTCCAGAAAAACATTTAAAGACCTGATACAAAAGGAACAAAAGGAGAAAAAATTGTAGGCACATATTAAAAACTATTAAAATGAGTATGTACAAAATAAAAATATCCATAAAATTCTGTAAACTACAGCATTTTTACATGAGATGTTTAAACTATGACAAACCTGCACAGATGGAAAGTTGTGACAGTCCTTAATAAAAAGGAAAATAAGTCAAATGTCACAGAACAAATGTAATAACTAAAAAATGGAGGTAAGTGCTAAAATGTTCATTATTTATTTGAACAAGATAAACTAACCCAGTAAAATATTTCTATGTCTTGTATGAATTAAAACAACAAAGTTAGTTATATTTATGAAATAGAATTGGAAGAAATAGAAAACTCAGAAACAATCTTATAGACAAAAAGGAGGCTACAACCTTCAGAATTTCATATTAAGACCAAGCGATGTCTATTCTATTCTGTGTAGTGAGTATATATATGTGTGTATATATATATACACACATATATATACTCACTATACATAACAGAATCAGTTTTGTACGAAGAGAGATGTATAACTTCCTCTTCTGTGACATTGTACACATATACCATATGAAATGGTCCTCTCTCTCTGTGATCAGTGTGGTGCTGAAATTACTAATATTTAAGATTCAGAGGTCTGTCTAAGAGTTATCTTTGCTAAAAGAACACTCCTCTTGCCTAAAAGCTAACAGTCTGCAACTGTTTGCAACTCCCCTCTTCTGAGCTAAGGGAGCACCAGGGGGTTGCTCCTGTAGGCTCCACCAACAATCATCTCTCCATATTGTCCTGTTATTTACTGTTGGACAACTTAGGACTGTGGCAGTGACTTAAGCAGTCCATCCCTCTCAGGGATGGACACTTCACTTTATTAACATTGAGGTGATTATTTTTCCTCAGCTCTTCCCTTGTTTTCTGAAGCAGTGCATGGGTTGGGTCTCTGCAATCACCTGGCAGAGAATGGGGGAGCAGAGGGAGAAATGGAGTCTGAGAGCTTTCTCACTATGGTCACAGTTCATAAAGCTGCTGCCTGACCTGCCCTAAGTTGTACTTGTCTTATTATGCATGTAAATGTTGAGATTCTTCTGTAGCACATACTGGTTAAAGAATAACATCTTGTGCTGGCTGTTTCAGACATAGACTGTGATAACTTGAATGACCCTATTCAGGAATCCCCAAAACCCTAGCAATTGGGAGTTGCTGCATAGAATTTAGAAGGGAAGGGTTTCCCTACTTATACAATACAAAAGTTTTGAAAAAATGTGCCTTCCACAAAAAAAAAGATGATAAAGAAATTCAACCTTAAATATTTTCATCACCTGAAAATTAGACAGAGTTATTTAACTCCAGTTGGGGGTTTTGGGGGGGTTTTCTTATGATTTTTTAAATCCTTTGGAAACACTTCATTTCAGTTTGGAAGGAATTTTTGCTCATTTTTAGCTTTACCAAAAACATGTACAACATAAAATTTTTAAAAATTTGAAACAATAAAGTTTAATTATTGAAATTCTTCTTCTTTTTTGAAGAAAAGCTGTGTTTTCAGGAAACCAAAATATTCATTCATAAATATTCACTGAGCTCAGCTCTAGTCCTTCTATTTTTGGATGAGTTAAAAATTTGAAATCAACAAGAATTTGTCACCCACTTCAGTGGGTTTAGAATTTCTCAGTCACTCATTAATAAATTAATTAATAAACCAAAATATTTAGGTCCTAATGAAGCAAACCCACACTTAAGCTAATACTCCACTTCATTCAATAAATACAATGTTTTCATTTGCTCAGATGCATATAAAGGAGTGCAGAAGTCTGAAACTCACCACATAGCAGGATTCAATTCTTGTTGATGGTAAGAGTCAAAGTCATCTCGTAGGATAATGCTGTCACTGTGCATTTCAGCTGCAAAGAAAAGAAAGCAGTATATGAAAAAAAATCCAGTGCAATCATCCCATGCTTTTTAAATGTTGCCTTAGCTAGAGTTAAAGTAATGCATTGTAAAATCTGCTTTTTAGGTTACGCTACTTATAAAATCTGTGGTTTCTTAGTTGCAGGATTTTTTGCCTGCTATGGATCATAGCAGCACCAAAAATTAAGAAGTGCCCCCATCATGAAAGTGTGATGGCTATGGAAAGATGGAGTCATCAAGTACATACTAAATCTTTGAAGAATTTTTGTTCCAAATTATTGGTTTTCTGAATGTTTAAGAAAAGTTCCTTCTAAATCCAGATTTTGGAAACATGGGCACAAGAATGGATAAGAATGATTCCTACAGCTCTTATAGTCAGGGGATTCATTCTGACAACTCATAAGCAAGAATCTGTGAGCTCATTGGAATTTCTCTGCTGCTATCAGCAGACCTGGCAGGAAAGGTCAACTCATCTTAGGAACATAAACTGTGAGTTACGTTATGCAAATATGTCTCACCACTGTTCTGCAGACTTCGGACTCCAGTATTCCACCTAGATTTACTGTCTCATTTATGTATGATGACAAATAAACTCACTTAAAATCCTCAAACTTTGGCACCTGGGATTATATTAGACGGTCCCTTCTCTACAAATACTAAATGAATGAAGGAACTGTCACCTGCTGTTCAAACTAAGCAAGAATGCCAGAATCTGTTCTGGACTAAATTGCAGCACAAGGGTTAGTGGGTGCAGGGATGGAGAGCAGGAACAGCAGTGCCTTGCTCCAGGGTCCACCTTAGAGCTGCTCTGGGACAATATCTTCCTCACAGTAACGCTGCTCTGTGTGAGATGCTGTCCTGCACTGAGGGTTATGGGTCATAGAACCAGAGAATGGCTTGAATTGAAAGGGACCTTAAAGATCATCTAATTGTAATGCTTCTGGCATGGGCAGGGACACCTCCAACTAGACCAGATTGTTCAAAATCACATCCAGCCTTGCCTTGAACACTTCCAGGAATGGGGCATCCACAGCTGCTCTGGCAACCTATTCCAGTGTCTCACCACCCTCACAGTAAAGATTTTCTTCCTGATAGTTAATCTAAACCTGCCCTCTTTTAATTTAAAGCCCTTTATTTCCCCTTGTTCTATTACTATAAGCCCTTGTGAAAAATTCCTCCCCAACTTTCTTGTAGCCCCTTTATGCTCTAATGCCTCTCTGAAGCCTTCCCTTCTCCAGGCAGAACAACTGCAACTCTTCCAAGCTGTTTTCACAGCACAGGTGCTCCAGTCCTGGTTCTGATGCAAACAGATGCTCTAATACATAACTAAGAACAAAAGCTCTGCAGCATGATATACTCACATTGCAAGGATTCAAAGGCAATAAAGAACAATAAAAATGCCAATGAAGAAACAACTAATCAGAATTAGACACAATTCAATTTATTTTATATGAATCTCGTTTTTATTTGAATTCCTCAGACCTAGTTTCATTTGACCGTACAGGTTTTTTATTGTAATAAAGTCAGTGATTCTGAGTTTAAGTAGTAAAAATGATAAATCACCTACCTAGGTGAGGATGTAAGGGAGCTTCTGTTGGGGCTGTGGAAAACAAAGACAGACAATGCATGAATATCTTCTATCATCAGTTCTCAAATGCATCTTTAAAAATCAATTCAGCTTAAAAAAAATTATACAGTACATATTCTCTTAAATCCCGATAGTTTAATTGTGAAAAACATGATAGACCCCCAAAGTTAAAAAAATGTAATAGAAAAACTAAAATAATTATTCTCTTGATTTAAAAAAAAGCAGCAAAAGAAATGAAAGTCAGTACCAGTTTTACAGTAAGGTAAAAAGATCACTTCTAATCTAGAATTATGATATATTAAAAATAATTTGGGTTAAGATTCAGTAGTTCAAGGATTAACTAAGAGAGTGGGAATTATGCTGAACAAGAGAAATAGTTCAGGAGTGGCAAAAAATGCCACACCTTGATTGTTTATGCTGTACTGAACATTTTACTGGGCATATTATTGGGGGAAATAATCCAAGTATTCCTAGGGCAACAAGTAACAGATTGACTCTGCAAATCATTGTATAAACATTTATATGAAAGCTTGTTTTTGGAGGCAATGGTGATCAATTCCCCAGTTGGTCTCTGCCTCCCAAGAAACAGCAAAATGTTGTAAGGACACACTGCATGGGGGGCATGTGCAGGGAATGGCACAAGTTTATTCAGCAACCTTCTACCAAAAATTTGAAAGAGGAGTCTTGGTGTAGCATTACACAAATGGAACCAAAATGTATCCGAAAGGGCACAGTGACATAAAAATATATGGGGAAGTCTAGAAACTCTCTACATGGTGTGTTAGATATTCCATGGCAGCTATTACATCCATAGCCTTGCTTGACATTAAAAGCAGAGTAAGTCACATCTTTTTCATGGAAGCCAAGGGGGTGCATATAATCAAAATCCTGGGAAGCAGCTACCTATTTGTCTATCCTCAGCCATGGATCTATATTTCCAGCTGTATTTTGGACTTTGGTAAAAAAAAAAGCCACCCCAAAAAAAGAGACTATTTGAAGCCAGGATTTATTTGATGATTCTGTGATTTTTTGTTGGGCACTGACCTAAATTTTATCAGTACTCCTGATTTCTTCAGCATATTTCAATAAAATACTGAAGTACTGCAATTTCTGTCATAACATCTGACAAATTAAAAAATAGATTAAAAATAAACATAAAAATGAATGCAGCAATTTGTGTAGAGCTCTCACACATAGTCATCTGAATAGAAAGTCTGACACAAATCTCAAGAATTTTGTTTTCCTCTTCCTGCTTACTCCTTAAACACTGGGGTTGCAAGGAGACATGACATTCTGTAATAAAATTGCAAGATTTCAGGAGAAGTAGGTGATGAAGAAGACTGAGCAATCAACAGCTAAGGTATCTGCAGACCAGAAAATGATGGCAAGCAATCTGGATTTATTTTAGACAGAAAACTTTGACTTAACTGACTTACAAATTGGAAGACTGACATGTTTTATACCATCCACTAACCTGATAAACATATACATTTGTGTGTGTATATATATACATATCTCTACTAACCTTATGTACATATATACATATCTATATACACACACACACAGAGCACTGAAAACAATCACTGAAAACTTTACCACAGCTGAGAGAAAAGACCTACGTAAGAGTCTGCTATTGTTTCAGAAATCTGAAATCCTTTTTCTTTTTTGTGGCTAACTCACTCCATATTTTTATACAAGAAATTCACCCATACTGCTTTGTTTTCCCTAGCAGAAATGTCAATAATTACTCTAGCAATGGCCAAGACCTCTCCTCATGATGGTACAAAATCTGGAGAAATACAACTATTGCATGGTAAGGTTGGCACTGCCTCCAGGATAGTGCTGGACTGCACTGGTGAATCCTGCAGCAGAAAAGACTGCATTTGTCCATTGCAGCCCCAGGTGTTGTTTTTCTCCATGGGAATGTGTAAATTTCACCAGAAATCTTTTAAAAATTATTTCTACAGAAGAAATGGACTGACAAATGGATTAACTGAATTATTTTCCAGATTGAGCAACACAATCTGTTCTGGATTTTGCCTGCAGGAAGAGAAGCACATTATGGCATGGGATTTCTAATACTCCTGATATTGTAAAATAAAATATGTCTCTGATGTTCTGCATAACCCCTTTGCAGTAGTTCCAGGGCAGTACTGAGGGGTGATCTGCTGTGAACACAGGGGTGGCTGAGAGCCATTTGTGAGGAGCGTGGTCATGTCAGGGCACATCATGGGCAGACTCTTGGGTTGCCCAAGCAAATTTCATTGGCCTTTGAAAGTAACTCAGCTGAAGGAGACCACCTGCTCCAAGGAGAGCAGTTCAGACCTCCAAATGAAGACAAATGACTGCATTATCATTCATCCCTGGTTGTTTGGCATGGCTCTTTGAAAGAGGCTCTGTGGAAAGGGCTCCAGCCAAGGATACACACAGTCATTGATGACACTTTCTGAAGTTATTATGCAAAATTTCAGTATTCAGCAAAAAGGCACAGGTATAGCAAAAACTTGGCATCTTTACATTTGCAAACTCTTTCGACTTCATCATCATTTAATAAAACTCGCTGCTTATGTGATTAAACTATACAGAATCGGGATCTGAGATTTTTTTCCTGGAACAACTCTTCCACTGTACAATGCAAAATAAAACTGCTTACCAAAGGAAGGAAATTGTACAGGTGCATACCTATACTACTGATCAATCACTAAAACACTTAGAGGTGGAACTAAGCAAACACTTAATGTTAGACAAAAATGTTGTTACAAAACCAGACTTTATGTTGGGGAAAGCTTGTATTTCCTAAATCTTTACAGGATCTAAGAAGCCCAGGTATTTTTGCCTCAGGTATTTTGATTATTATTCAAATTCTTGAGCTGAATATGACAAAAAACAGTGAAGGTACCATTTAATGAGTAATAAACATAGACTTTAATCTCTCTACATATAATTTCTGTACTACATTTTTTATTTCATTGCAAAACAGCACTGTGTTGATCTTCAAGTGTTGTATTTAAGACTCACAAATAACAGAAATTCAGAACATAACACAAAACTAACTGTAGTTGTTTTAAAATATTTTCAGATCTGCCTTTCTAATCAATTTACAGAACTATGTATTTTAAAATAACATGGATTTTTCCATAAGCCATACACTGTGGCTAACATCAAATGGAGGTTTTTTTGTACAATATGACAAAGCTAAAAGAAATTATACAGTGCAAAGTAGCTATAGAGTGTAAAGATATAAATTTATAATTTAAAAGGAATGATACAATACTTCAGGCTGAAAGGGAAAAAGAAAGATCATCTCAGTTCATATTTTAAACCATTATTCACTTTCTTAGATGTTCCTTAGACACATAGTTGGATGATTTTAAATTTAGAACCAGTATTTGTGTGGCTCCAAAATGCATCTTAGCCTGAATGAGAATGTTGTACCTTTTTAAAAAGTAAAGTAAATGAATTTATTATTTGATTTTTAACTAGCACCCTGGGTATATACAGAGCTTTACAAGAGATGAATTGCAGTGAACAAAGAATGGAAGCAGAGCTCAGCTGAGGTCACAATCTAAGAGGCACAAGCAAATACGATATGAGAAAATGTAAGGAAACGTAGAGTTCTCGCCTTGTAAGACAAGGCAATCCCTTTGGTAAGGAAAAACAGAGCAGAAAGTATGCAATACAAAGTGATTCAGAGAGAGAAAGGCCAGAGTCAAACTGGAAGCATGAGAATCTTGAAGAAGTTAATGGGGAATTCAAAAGTCAATGGGGACATTGTGGGGTTCTGTGTCAATGGGATGAGGGAGAATGAAGGCATCTTTTGGAGTAAAAGGTTAAATTTTTCTGTGGATGAAGTAAGGCTACTGAAATGTTAAGACAATTTAAATATGCCTCCTTTTGGTTAAACTAGAAGGGAGGGAAATATGAAATAAGTGGGAAGGGAATATCATCTTACAGAAACTTGAATGTGAGGAGGAAAATATAAATTTGGTGGTGGTCTTGTTCTCATGAAAAAATAAGAACCAAAATTGTTAAAGATGGTGATAGTTAACTGTTAAGTAACACTAGTCTCCATTCAGATAAAAAGAGCAAGCATAAGGCAAAATGAAATAAACACATCCCAGAAAAATCTGTTTGTACTATTGACACACATATTCCATATTCCACCCATGAGCTCTGGGGTGTATACACTGTATATACTCTACACTGTATATAGGACTAGGTAGAAAATGCAGCATAAGAAAACATTCTTAAAACTCACTAAAAATATACCTTCTTTTTTTCTCAGAACCCAGAACTTTGTGGGTTTTTTAATATAAAGGGAAAGTGAATTACAGTAACACAAATGCCCACCTGCTCCCAGATAAACACTGTGCTACAGCCAGGGGCCATCAGCTGTTGCTCATCAATTCATGACAAATGAGATGTGGAGGGAGGTATCCTCTACTTTGCAGATTATGAAGTCTAATCTCCTTGTCATTAGTAGTCAGATGAAGATAAAAAAAGAAATTAATGCTTTTATTTAGAGTCCCTCTAATACTTTCTATTGGAAAACAAAGTTGCTGTTAAATTATAGAGGTTGAGCATCCCCTAGGGAGAGTCAGTGAGTTGCCCCAGGGCTGTGTTGTTCTTGCTGACACTTAAGCTGAGGCACTTCACACCAGCTCTGTGCAGCAGTCCTCTGCTCTGTAAAATATTGCTCTGAGAGCTTGTAAAATACAAGCCAGTGAGCCTGAAATCTGTTTTGCGTTTTTTTTCAGAGTTTTGCTAAATTTTACAAGGTCCAAAACACACCTAAAAGATCTTGCACAAACATTCAGGCAAAAATTCTCAAATAAAAGAGAGGCTGGGCCAGTTCTCAGGATTTGCTTTCAGTATGGAGATATCTGTCAGACTGTAGAGAGGTATCTTAAGAAAGGAAACCCAGTCCTGTAATTCATGGCATGGAGCATGAGATTGCATAAAATGCTGGGAATTCTGCAGAAGGGAATGATATTGCACTAAGAGGGAACAGCTTCCTTCATCTTTTCCATCTCTTAGGTTTTACTGTTCTGAGATTCTCTGCTGATCAGTTGGAACTAAACTACACACAAATCTCCCATCCATCCAATTTGGATGATCTTCCAAAGAATCATTCTACTGGTCCAAGTTACAGTGTACCAAGGAAAAGGCCTCCTTAACTGGTATCACCCAACCTGGTGTGGCAAAGGCAGGTGGGATGGTGCCCCACAAGCTCTTCCTCCCTGCAACATTTTTCTTTTCATGCAGGCATAAACTCTTCTGAGTTCTACTATGCAATGCAGCCAGGTCTGATGTCTTGTCAAATCAATTTTAATTATGCCACTGTTTATTAATGTATGATTTTTGTTCTACTCAAGCCAGGAATAAATATGAATCAACATGCACAATATTAAGTTTATCTTATTTTACATTTATTTTACTATTACATCAACGAGTTAAATATATGGTTTATTAAATATATTTTTACTGGCAAGAATATCATCAGCCATTATGATCCTTATTTGTCCTTAGCAGTATTTATAAGACATCCATCTTTTTTAGCTTCTTTTATGTTTGTTTGGGTATTTTCCTATTTGTGTTGGATTAACATTTTCTATTATAATTTTTATGTCTCCTTTCTTCAATATAATTCTCATAAAATTTAAAGCTTATATCAGCTCTCAAACATCTCCCTAGCTTCCTAAAATATGTATTGTATTCTGAACACAGAGCTTTTTAAGCAATTATTATACTTTCTTTCGTGTCTTTCCCTATGGCACAATTTCTTACTCCATTTACATTATACATATGGCACTGCCATCCCTTAACACTACCCTTTATCATCCTCTAATTCTCTTCAAAATACTAAAAACCACTTTCCTTTCACTGCACAAATTCCATTGACTCTATTAGGATTTATTAATGTAAATCTGAGGGTGGACAGCCACAGTGAACATGATTTTTGGAATTCCTTGCTGCTTTCACATCTTCATGTATACCCTCTTTACTAGACATTATGAGGTCTGATATCACCTCCAGTGAACATCCTTTTTAATAAGATGTCCCATAATCAATCTATGAAGTTGCCCTGTGGTTTTATTTTTCTTTACTTAACATGTCAGATAATTCAGTGCACTATTTCAGCAGAGTAATGTTTAGGGCTAGAAACAGATTATAAAACCTCATTTACGTCAATCTCCCTTGCTGTTTTGCATATATATTAATATGATATTTGCATCTAAATAAATTCACTAATTCTTCCTGAAAGAATCCTTTGTTTATATTAGTGGTGTTGATGAAAATGGAATAAATGAAGTAAGGTCTACTTCAAAGAAAGCCTCTTTTCTTTGAATAGGAAAATTAATTCTAATTGTATAAGGATGTTAATAGGATGCAGTGGTTAGAGACTAATGGAATGCACACTTTGTGCTGAAGAAATAAAAACAAAAAGGCAGAGGAGAGCCTGGTGCTGGAAGGGATATGAGGAAGGGTAGTGGGCAATGCAGTTGTTAAATATCCAAGTCAAGGAAACTGTGTCAGGGCTAGGAAACTAAGGGGATAGAAGCCATGGTGAGGATAAAAACATGGGAGAAGAACCAAGAGAACGACTGAGAAGCTTGCACACCAATATTGCAGGGAAATCTGATCACTGCTTCAGTTGTCATACACTGCTGCTCACAGAACAGCACCTCTGGGGGAGCCTTGCCTAAGCACAGCTAATGTTTGTCACTGCAGTGACATCACATATTTTGAGGATGATAAATCCAGGAAGTCTCTGAAGTGACTGTGTAGAAAGCAAAGAGAATTTCTGGGAAAATAATGGGAAACATAAAAGTTATAAGGATGTGGGAGACTGTGACAAGGTGGTGAAGCTAAGGCCCATTCAGGGAGCTGGTGCAAGATGTGGCTATCAGTGGCTGGATGGGAGGAGGAGGCAGAAAAGGGATTGTCCCAGCTGAGCAGCCCATGGGGCATCTCAGCATCCTTTATACTCTGCATACAACCAATACCCAAATTCTATTTTCTCCTTGTTCTTCTGAGTTCCTGTGAATTCAGGGACAGCGCACAGTAACACAAGGACTTGCTGTTCTAACCAACATAAGTGTTGCTAAAATGTTGATCCTAGGTTAGTTTTTGCTCCAAAATTGTAGAACTGTAAAGCAGAGAGGGGTGGAAGAATAAAAGTTTCTTTTGTCAGGTCTCCTACTAAAATCTCAGGGAACAGCATGTCTGAAGAAGGATTGTCAAGTCTGTATGGATGGATATCTGCCCACTTGTCTCTGCTTACCAAGGTATTTTCTTCTATCAGGGAGAAATCTTGTTGATTTGCCCATATTCTCCTTGACTGTGCTGCCAGTTCTGACACTGACACTCACGTATTTCCATTCAGCTTGCTTGTGCACAGTCACCATCCTGGCCACTGCCAGCTCTTTTTCACTGCCATCAATATGTCTCTTACTTCCCTCTCCCTTCCTTACCTGTTCTGGCCACCCCTGTCTTTGGCTGTGGTGTGCTCACTCTGCATCTATGCCTTGGAGGATTTAATCTGTTTATGATTAAATTGTTTATGATTAATTTATGATTAATCTGTTTATGAGGTTTTTTGTCTCTTTATGCTGATTTCTCTGCATATTCCACTCTTGATCCATATTTTTCCACTCTTGATTCATGTCCATCTGGCAAGAAGCCTGTGTGAGATACCCTCCCATCTTCCTTAGCACATCCCAAATGGTGATCCTGCCAACACTTCTGTTCCATGTCCCTGTAAATCAGTCACTGAAACACCCACATTATGGGTGTACAATTCCCCAGATGTTTTAATTCCCCAGATGTTAATTCCCCAGATGTTTTTCCTTCCCCACAAACAAAAACGTGTCTGGCCCCATCCCCTTCCATCCAGATCACCATAACACTGCCTTCTCATTGCCAGCACCTGTGTTAGATATTTCTAATTCCTTCAAAGTATAACCAACATCCTAGCTTGATAAATGACATTTTGTCACCTCTTTTCATCCCTCTTCCTACTTCCATAACAGAAGTGAATACTTGAATATTGAAACTTGAAACACTTTTGCCTCATTATCACAAAGCTACTGTTGATAGCATATATGAGTAACTCAATTTATGCTCCTGACATATGTTCAACAGCTTTTTATTGCAAAAGCCATATTCTCAAACTCATAGGAAAAAAACCAACCTTATCGCTCTAATGCCCCCAAGAGATGTGTTTGATGTGATATTCTCTTGTGTGTTAATATAACAACATATTTCCAGTTTTAAAATATTTTTTAAAAATTGTTTGCCTCATATTTCATTGTTTCTTTTCACATAGAAGTATCACTGGAATTTTGCTGATGTAACTGGAAATTCCTTTCTCTTCTATACCAAAAATAATGGATACCTTCTCTCTTTCTCACTGTTTTAATGAAGCAGGTTCAAAGCAAAATACTATTTGTAGACAACAAATGACAACAGGACATTTATTTTTTAGGTTATTTGTTGAAAGGATAAGCTGTGAAAACAATTAGATTTTTAAAGTTTGTGTAAGTCAAACGTTTTGTTTAGCTATAAAAATGATCAAATGTTGTATGTGACAGGCAAAAATTGAATGGCCTACTTTCACAAAATGGGAAGGCACAATTTTCACAAGGACATGTGCAGGCTGGATAGTAAACAAAGCTTTTGGTGCAGGCATATTGCTTAAAATTAATACTGTGAGGGTTAAAACTCAGCTTACAGTTCTGACAGTAAAGAAATGTTGGCTGTTACAGGCTGATTTCAGGCATGTGCATAATGCTACTTCAAGTTTTGTATAGTCCCCAACACTTAGCAGAGAGGAAAAGTGGGATTCCAGGATAGCTAATGGGAAGTATGAAGCCAAAGAAACTCAGTTTCAAGAATGTAAGTAAGATCCTGATAGGATTTTCTACAGAACAGCTTTCATGAAGAGTAGCACTGACATGCAGGTGCAATGGAAAACCACATTTGCCAGATATGTTTAGAATTATGGTGACTCTTACCTCCCTGTTCACACAGCTGTTGTGCTAAGGCATCCTTGAATATAACTTGGCCCCTATGAGTAGCTGTAGCCCTGTGAACATAAAAAACACAACAATAAATAATGTAGTAAACTTATTTATATATGTATATCTTTATGCATGACTAATAAAATCAGAAGTCCCATTCTGCTTCCTTTCTGTGTTCTTTTTCTTGCACTCTTCTAAATTCATAGAATAATTTACAGTGATTTTTTTGTGCATAGCAAAAGAAAAATCCTAAACCAAAATGGCTGGGTTGGTAATAAAAATCACTAGCACAGAGGGTTAATGAAGGATATCTTTGACATATGCCTATAGCTGCCTATAGAGTTTCTATATTCGAGGCCTCGAAAGTTTTGTCTAAAGAATAATTAATTCCCATTGGTGACCCACAATGAAAAACCTGTTAATGTACCACAAAACTTGTCATTTTGTTTCCTCATGATCAGGTAGAAATACAATGCAATGTGATTTGGTTTTCTTTTACAGAGTTCTCATGCTAGCACTGATAGTTTTACTTTCCAATTGCTCATTCAATCCCTCTTTTCCAAGTGAAGCACTTCACAATATCAGTTTTATCTCAGAGATTTTAAAACCTTTCCATATTTGCAAGTGTTGTATTAGAAGTCTGATTTCTCTCAGTCAAAGTTCTTCCAGCATCTGTCTGGACTCAAACACACTCTTCATACATGTTCTTTAGCCTTTCTCTAATTAATGTTAATGGGCTCAGCATAGATCCATGTGAAATCCCTGAAATAGCCTCTCAGTTCAACACTGTTGAAAGCTACTTTATGCATGCAGTTTCTCAGCCAGCAGCGTGCCCTCTCTAATGGATCATGCCTAGCTTGCTTATAGAATGTCAGAAAAGACCAGAAAGGAATGGTCTGAAAATGAAAGTCAAAATACATTATATTTTTCCTTGCTACTAGGCCAGTTACCCTGAAAAGGAAGAAGAATAAAAGTAGCACATCTAATAGTAAATTTTCTTGAAACTGTCAGAGTACAAACAATAAACAAAAGATTCTCTGGGATCTGCTTTGCTTCCTGTACATTTAGGGAAACTCTATTTACACCAATGTGTGTGCCCTGAAGTGCACAACTATTCTCACCTGATGCTCCTAGGGCTTTCAGAGACTCTCTTCCTCTGCTTCAGGAAGGAGAGCTGTGTTGCCTTTTCCATCTTGGACTTTCAGAGGCAGAAGTAAAGCTGGAGCCTTGCCTTACCTGGCGGTGACAGTATTTTGGCCACAGTCCCAGCATCACATTACCAGTGTGAGGTTTTGGTTGCAGTCCCTACCATGTGCCCCATTGAAACTATTTTAGGATTTTCAGTACTTATTTTATAAAATGCAGCAGAACTTCATGCCATAGTTTCACATTATCATTTCTCTATCTGCTGACAAGACCAGTGACCATGTTAAGTACAGAGTAAATTAAAACAAATACATTGCTCCAGCACAGAAAAGCAAGAGAGCTAAAGCTTTAAGTCTCATTTAAAAATATGAATTAAAGTACTTATTAAAGTTCTGTTGTGATAAATATGCAGGAAACTATGATCACCACACACATTACTGCATTTTCCACACAGGTGTATTCAGTCATGCAAATCAGAATTGGCCCAAACAAACTCCAAAATCAAACATGTGCCCAGATTTCTTTAGAAGGACTGGATGTGGTGGCTTCCTCTGGCAGCTGAAATGGCAGGGCATCCCACACCCAGCTTTGGGGCCAGTGCAGCACCAACAGACATGTTTTGCATATGTGTTTCATTGCAGGAATTTCATGTATTAAGCTTCCCTGGCTCAACATACAAGAAAAAGCCACACCTGAGGTGCAGAAG
The DNA here is from genome assembly GCA_013400515.1 of Erpornis zantholeuca. Classification (NCBI taxonomy): domain Eukaryota; kingdom Metazoa; phylum Chordata; class Aves; order Passeriformes; family Timaliidae; genus Erpornis; species Erpornis zantholeuca. The sequence continues at coordinate 78,967 of VZTN01017312.1, forward strand.
GTATTTTTTACAACAGTTCTATCCCCCAAGCTATCAGGGTGGAAGAGGGGGCTCTTTGCAGACAGCGAGAAAGCAAATTTTTATTAGCAGTGGACTGAGACTTCAGAGATGCTGCTTATGCAACAACCCAGGACACAGTTCAGAATGTACACGACAATGGCAACCAGAGCCTTCTTTTATGAGGCAGAGAAGAGCAAACTCTTGGAACACAGACCACATGCAGAGGGGAGCCTGAGTTTGTGTCTGAATGCAAACAAATATCAAGTAATACCAATAATTCCAAACTCGGTACTGTTTCCTGGATCTCTGCATGCGTGTGAGAAAAAGGCCATTTGGGCAGAGAGCCAGCAACCAGTTGAATGATCAGCATTTTTCTGTGTCTGCCATCCCTTGCTTGATAATGCAGACTAGGAGCCAATTGTTGCTGTTCCAGAGCAGGAGAGATCTGCTCCCTGGGGACAGGAGTGCAGTGCAGGAGGGACACTGCTTGCTGCTGAGATGTGCTCACGTCAGAGCAGCCATGCCACGGCCGTGAGTGGCAACAGCATAGCTTCAGAAACTTGTTTAGGGCATTGCTGCTGCCACTTTACCAGTATTGCCTGCTCCATTTTCTCTGTATTTACGCTTTATTAATGGAGCAAATTAAAATAGTGCAGCGCAATTATGCATAAACTGAGATACTTCTGGGTAGAAGTGAAAAATACACCTTTTCTGTATTAAACTTTCTTGGTTGGTGATGTTCCTACCTGACAGTAGAGGTTTGTGGAGCAGGATCATGAATTTGAATTCTTTTTTTATGAAAACATGTAGCATATCCAAACCCATCTCAGTTTGTATATTCACACTCCAGTCTAAAAACTACATAATATTTATGATAATTATAACAAAAATAATATTGGCAATGCCTGAAAAACTCTACTAAAGAAAATTCTTCATTTATCAAATAGGGGGTTTTGCTTTTGTGACATATATATATTCAGTAACTGAAATCTGTGCTTTTTTGAAAAGTTTCTATGCTGTCTTAAATGTAGTTAAATATTGCTTAGAGGAAGGGCACTTACTAACTAGTATTTATTTGGTGTTACTCCACACCACTCTATAGTCCCATTCTGACATTGTCTATTTATTCCCAGCTAAAGGGCAAGTGACTAATCAGATCTAATGTGTCAGTCAGCCAAAAGGCAAGATGCATGTGCCATATGTCCCCCGAGATAATTCCTGAGTAGGAATTAATCTTTTCAGAGGGATGAGAAATAAAAGAAAAATGGGAGAGAACAGGAACATCCTGACATGGTAAGTGAGAGCTTTGAAAGAAAAACAACTTAGAGGTAATAAGGTTCCTCTTTATATTAACCTCACTCTTCCATTAGCCTAGATGTATTTGTGTGCTTGGGGCTATGCAAGAGAGGATGAACTGCTGACAGAGGAATAAAGAGGCCTAATACAAAAAGACTACATCAGGTGCCAAGGCTCACTGGCAGTTCAAGGCATTGCTAACCTCATACTTCAATTACAGCAATTTTTAAAAGAATTTTCCTTTCTAAACTACAACTATTTCAGTTGAAATCAGGTGCCAATAAGGACTTCCAGATTATCTGTCACTGAAAATAATAATAAAAAAAAGATAAAAAGACTTGCTGAGTCTTTACTTAAACTACTTATAATCCATTTCACCTGCGAAATGGGGCTGGAAGTGCCACCCTGCTCATCTGCTAACAAGCTGAAAAACATTCCAAGTGCAGTATTGCCAGCTCTTCTGAGATAGTCCTCCTACATAGTCTCAGTAGTATCAATTTGTCTCCTGTGTGATGACACAAATCATTCCAGGTGATCTGAGAGGAAGAAACCCAGAGACACTTCCATATGACAGAAAGTCCTTCCTCCCACCTGTGGCTGATTGGAAGCAGCAGGCTGGGCTGTGCATCCAAGAGCAGAGTTCCTGTCCCAGGCCTTGCCCTGGAGCTGTCACCATTTGCTCATGCTTGGCTTCACATGCCTGGTGCTCGCTCTGCCCTTACACAGGTGCTTGGCCATCTGCACCTTTCCCTGGTGAGGGAAAGCACCGGGGCAAATTCATGTGGAGGGAGGCTTCAAAAAGGCTCAGGTGTCCTACAGTAAAATACCTCATCTCATGATGCACCAAAAAGGGTTTTCTACAGGATCAAAGAAAAGGAGGTTATTTTTTTACCTGATCTAGCAGAGTTTAACCTTGCGCCAGCTACTAATGGTCAGTGGCTGCTTCTCCTCGAGGAAATTCAGGGTGACATCCACAACACTGGCTGCAGGAAAATCAGTGACTGACTATATGAAGCTGAGATTGGTCTTCCCCAACCCAACAGTGGTACCCCCCAAAATCAGATCTGATGCTCTGCCAGCACAGACTGCCTTGCTTCCCCACCACTGTGGGGGACACGGTGCTGGGCACCTTACGAGTCTGGGCTGGAGCTGAAAACAAAGTAGTGCATACCCAGTGATTGGAGTTGCCATTTTGTGTGGAAATAGTTCATAGTTCATAGTTCATAGTTCACATTGGATTCACATGTTTTTGTTAAGTTCACATTGCTAACATGCTTTTGTTAAGTTAGGTTGCATTTTAAAGAGATTGTTTTGGCTCAGGAGAGCACACAGGAGGCTATGTGGGACTGACCCTTGTGTGCTGCCTCTGCTGCTGCCTGGCTCTGCCAACTCCATCCTTGGAAAGGACACACGGCCACACTGACCAAAGGTGGGTAGTTGCCCTCCTTATACAAATAAATGGGTTGTTTTTAATGCATGGTTAAATTTGCATAACCCATTTTCTTTAAAAAAATGTATTCTCCTCCAATACTGCCTGATTAAGGGATCCCTGAATAAAGTAACTTTAAAGCATCATGTAGAACAGGCCTTTTGGTGATTAAGTTCATGGGGTGCTGTTCATGTTCATGTGCACATTAAGTTCATGTGCACAGCCGTTCATGGTGGGAGCATGAACCATTTTCTCCCAGTGCCCTGCAAAGGTGGTTTATTGACCATTTACTGTGTGTGGCAGGAGGTGAGATCAGGCTGGGGTGCATTTTGGCTTGTGCTTTCTACCAGGGCCAGAACCCTCAGTGACAATTTCTTCAAGCACAGTCAGACCAACATGTTAAACCTGACTGGGAGATGGTGCTGGTCCTGGTGCTGGGGCCAGTAGTGAAAATGCACAGAGCACTTGTGGCTGCTGATCCAGAAGGCACTTGGGTGGGAGGCTTCCATCTACTGGTTAAATGCCTCCAAGTTGTTATTTCAATTTTCACTTGACAGGCAAGCACAGTCTAATTAAAGCAGCAGAAATGAGATCTGTGTGTTCTGAAATACACATTTTGACTCTGCTCTTCTCTCCCTGTCCCCAATGGTTTCCTCACTGAGATGTTAGAGAGAAAGTCATCTGTCCTGACCATATTCAGCTGAAATTGTCAGGGAAATTTGGCAAGGAAGATGCAATTACTTATGTAGACATTTGTTCAGGAGACTGGAATTAGCACACTTGCTCTAAAAACCTCAATCAAAGGTGAAAATTCTTCAGGGGGAAAGGACTAAAATGGCCAGCAAAAGCCAGGGTATGTGGTAGAGGGCAAAGAGCAATCATTTCACTTGGGGCAGCTGTCCTGAGCTGAAGTTTGTGGCTCACATGAATAAATTATGCTCATAACTTACTTCATGGGTGAGCCTTTGCATAGGGTAAATGCAAGAGGAACAAGAGCCACCTGACTTTGTCTTTTGTCTCTGAATTTATCTCTGGGGACTGCATATGTGGGGAAAAGGAGTCAACTCAAGCTAAAGGTTTATTAAAGACTGATCTAAGTAAATATTTAAGGACTTTCTTTAAACAAGACTTGAATAAAACAAACATTCTCAAATAGAAAAATAAATGAGAAGGGCCTACAGAAATTTCCTTCTGGTACCTGAAAGGAAAGATGGATAGGAACTTCTTACAAGAGCATGTGGTGACAGGACAAGGGGGAATGACCTCAAACTGAGAGGGCAAGTTTAAAATCGATATTAGGAAAAAAAAATCTTTCCTGTGAGAGTGGTGAGACTGGAACAGGCTGGTCATTCTGTGCTTCCATTCTAGATTCTATAATTTAAACCCATATTGCAGAGGATGGATCTAAGGCTATGTCTTGGGAAACAGAGGGGTGCACAGGCAGCTGCAACCCCTACATGTTACAATTTATAAGAACAGAGTTTTGTTGTCCTAAAGAACACCAAATTTTGTTTGGTTGCAAGGTGCATGTACAAAAGATGGATGCAACATAACAATGTACATACCTTATAAAAGAGGTAAAAAGTAAGATTTACCATTTTAAACTGTATTTAAACATTTTCACATTCCTTTCTATTATGTCTTAGAGACTAAAAATATGTGGGTTTTTTTTTAAATTCTGTCTAGTTTTATGTGACTGGAATGATTAGAGCTTCTTGCCAACTGAAAGCAGATTAGGACAATACTTTCTTCTCAGCTACAGGAAATCCAACATTTTCATTAGTATTTTGCATTGTGTGATTATAAAGGAAAGCAAATTCTGTTTTTTCTATACTTGAAATAAAGGGTTATTTCAGTGGCATCTGCCAAGCAGAGAGCTCATATAAATAATAGAACAAGCATCCATTGTCTCTCTACTGACACAGTGCCAACAAGTTGGTCCCTGTTTTCCACCTTTTTCAGTCTTTGGGGGAAGACTCTGTCCTTGTTTTAGGTTTTGCAATCTATTGTACTTTATTATTTAGTGAAACATCAATTGGATGAATTTTAGGTTTTTAATGAACTGAATATTTATAACTATTTGAAATCTATATTCAACCCTAAGCTAATGAATATATTACATATTTTTGGTTTTGTACAGCTTTACCTAAATTTTGCTTGTGTAGTCTTTTAAAGCCTATATTCAATGAAGACATTATTCAATCACCTAAATTATCCTTCAAGAACAACAAAACCTTTGTCTTTTCCTGCATGACAAGAAGAAATGTTTCAGTTCCCATGGATTTTAAAATTCTTGAAATCTCTAAATGAACACAGAGGTATTAAGTAGATGGACTTGCAGTCAATTCCTATATGGTTCTACAACGACCCTTTTCTTAACAGGATGTATTAATGAAGTTTGGCAGTGCTGATAAGCTGGGGGGAGTTCAGCAGAGACCACATGGTCTGGGCTGGAGCACTCACTCTGAAGAGAGACTGAGGAAGTGAGGCTCGTTCAGCCTGAAATGACTTTAGGAGGACCTGACAGCAGCCACCAAAGGAACTTGTGCAGCTCCTCTCCATCGTGGCTGTATTTTAAGACCAGACTGGACTAAAATCCTGAGCAACCTGGTCTGGCTCTCCTTCGAGCAGGATTTTGGACAGCAAAATCTGAAAGAGCATATGAGGTGCTAGGATGAAAACAACATTAGTTTTAAAAGATCTTGAAGAATGGAAAAAAGGATGATTTTACTGCCACATTTTTAGCTGGCTGCTCTCATGCCATCTGTACTCACTATCCATTTCCTAGTTAAGGTTTCACCAGTCTGCCCACTGCTCCCAAAGGACATTGCCAATAGCTGTGCATGAGCTGGACCACATAAAAATCTGGAACTTCATTCCCTGTATTTGCTTTACAAACCATACAGAGAAATCCTCAATACCCAAATTAACTGCCTTTCTTAAAAACCACTAATTTCAATATTAATTACAGAGATGTAACTGGTACAACCACAATGTGCAAGTCAGCTTGCAAGGGAAGGATAAAAACTGCCACTTTAGTCTAATGCTAGAAAATAACACATCAAACCTCAAAATTTCCAGAGAGACCATACCCCACAGCACATGGGGCAGGTTTCCCCTCCTAAAGCTTCACCAAACACTGAAATATTACACTCCTTGTCTAATGTTTCTTTGCACTCTTCTCACCAACCTAACTGTTTTCAGAGGACCAAAAAGCAAATGAAACATGGTAATCTTCCACAGACTAATCAAAATCAAACTAAGAAAAAACCTGATACAGTTGTTAGTGAAGAATTGTTATTCTTGCTGTGAATATGGTGAACCTCTGGAAAAAAAAAAGCAGGGTCACTTATCATACAAAGGACAGTTATTTCTCCTGCATGGTTTTTAATTTTCATCCAGATTTATGAGTTCGTAGAAAGCATATATCCCTGAAGACCATACTAGCTTACAAATAGAAATAGGCAGGTGAAATATTGCCTTAGGAGAATAATTGATTTCACTAGCCACTGAAAAAAAAAAAAGTAAAATCTGTGAAGTATCACAGAACTCCAGACAAAGAAGCAGGGGGAATGGCATCATGTACATGGCATAAACTGGAGAGACTTTGGTGAGGAGCCCTGGCAGGAGCTGGTTGTACTAGAGAAGGGTAGGAGGTTATCTGGGGACCTTAGAGGTATTGAAGGCAAGATTGAGGTGTAGTGTGAGGGACCCTGGAAGTACTGTGGTGTGGGTGTTATTGGGGCCCAAAGATGTAGGAAACTTGGATTCATGGATCCTGATGCTCACAGTATAGTTTGGCCTTTCTTCAACACAGATTTTTTTTCAGAGATGCCCATTAGAGGTCTTAGGGTTGGGATTAAGAGACAATCAGAGACCTGAATGCCCAAATCACCTCCAACCTTTCCCACCTCAACCAGAGATATCAAATTTAAAAGAGACAAATCTGTTCTCTGTGTCCTTCCACAACAAGTCCTATCCTCCAGCTCTGCTTTCCAAACCAACAATTTTTAGCAGATTTTAGGGCTGAGCAAAGCCCCTCAGCAACCCTTGCAGGGTGTTAGCAATGGCTCAGCATCCCTTGGTGCTGTGCTCTGGGTGGGAGCTCTGTGAGCCACAGCTGGGGTCAGGACTGTCCTTGCTGCCAGCTCCAGAATGGTAGAATTCAGCTGCTTATGAGTTGTGGGTAGTTTTTTCTTCCTCCATCCAGGAAACCACGGCCTGCCCACAGACTCACCTTCACACTTCAGAGAGGATCATAAGAAACTCCAGTCTGGGAGGGACCTCAGGAGGTCATCAGACCAACCTCCTGCTCAAAGCAGGGTCAACTATATGAATAAAACACATACAGCTCTGCTGTACCTTTCACCAAAGGTATGACAGCATATCAAGGCTCACAGTTCTGGTGTTTGTGGATGTTTTTGCATAGTAAAATAATAATAGGATTATCAAAATTATGTTAAACAAAAAATGCTGTCTGAACTTCACCTTGAATTGGCCAGTCACTTGACACAGGCATAAATGCACTGAATTTACAACTCATTTAGACAGCAACCTCCCATATAATATACTTTTCCAACTATAATGAGTTTGAATCCATGCTTCTCACTAGGAAACAATCTATGATTTGTCTTACTCAGAAACAAATTACCTGCTAAGCTACACTGCTATAATATCTCCTTTAGATACGGTGTGGATAATAATTCTTTAAACCCATTATTAAAAAAGAAATCAAAGTCTAAAATCTTTCTCTTAGAGTAAAGTAATAATGAAGAGATTTATGACCCTAGCCCTGAAAGAAACCAGAGGAACAGAGAATCTAAGCAACAATATAAGTGCTTCAGGGATAGATGGTTGCTCTTGGTTTTTTATTACTGACTAATTTTTCCTGAGCACAGATTTGTTTTCAGAAATCTCTGGCAGAATGAGCACAACACTGGAATGAATCTTTGTAGGAAAATACCCTGTTGATGCTCTGAGATTCTTTAGCACCAATACTGGATTGCCTATGTCCCTGGTGAACAAAAAATGGCAATACTGGGTGAAACTCAACCAGACTTCAGCTCTTCATTTATTTGCTAATGACAGTTTCCAATCAAAAGGAATACATTGGGAATTCAGTTCAGTAAAGTTGCCAGGAAGGTGAACTTTTCAAACACACATAAATAATTATTGTTTTTTTTACATGAAATATTGCTTGGGAGCTCAAATTCCCATGTCTGGAATCCCAAATTCCAAGTACTACAGATGAAGGCATTCATCGGAGACTTGCACATCTGCTGCTGTACACAACAGAGTGGTGCTGGAAATTAGAGAAATTCATCTGTAATTTGTGTAGCTAAGAAGTTTATGGTTGATTAATAAAACATCAAACTTGAGCTAACACTTAACGATAAAAGAGGATCTCTTCTCATAACTGATATTTTAATGAGGCTTTCAGAGTGATACAGTTTTTAAAATTTTGTGAAAATACAACATCAAGTAAACAAAAACAAAAAATATGGGTTTGTTCTTGCAAATCTCTCCTCTTCAACTGAGGAACTTTGGGTAGTAGGTCCACCAGTGCATTTGATCTAGTCACCTCTACCCTTATGAAAGGGACACTTCCCATGAGTTGCTTGGGATAAATTTACGAGTGTCAGGGTAAATCAAACAGGTATTTTAAAACCTTGGTTTTCTGAGCACCCTCTTTGGCAAAAATATCCCAAGAATTGGCTCCAGACAGAGTGCCCTGGAGTGGGAAGAAGTGACATCCCAAATGTGACATAAATCTTCCCAGTGCACTCTAAACAAAACTGACCAAGGATGGATTCACCATAGATACTAGATTTCATGAAAATGTACTTAAAACTACTACAAGTATAATTAGCAATTTCCCATTTTGAATGATCACGAAGCATCTGCTGGTCTTGGGAAAAAAAAAATCCCATGTCTGCACAGAAAATGGCTGAAATCTTGAAAAACTACGATGGAAAAACAAAATACCATAAGCTAGAAGGTACCTTGTCACTGTGGATGGGATGGATGTGGCTGTGAAGTAAAAGAATTGAAGTAAGACCTATCAGAGATATGGACAAAATAACAGTAAAGTGTTAGCTGCTAAAGGTGTGTGTATGACAGAGGTACAATTATAAATTTGGAAGAAAATAAGATGTATCTGAGAACGGCATCTAAAAGCAGTGCTGTAAAAATAGCAGCACTACTATGCAGTATCACTTGCTTGGCACATGCTAAGAAAACAGGCAGACTTCATCCAAAGTCAAAGATAACTCTATGTTATTCCTCTATGAAGAATAAACAGTATATGGCAAACAACAAATGAAATGTTTTAAAATACAGCTGGTATGATGGATGGCTTTTAGCTTCCAGGTGCATCCATTTCCGAGCACTCCTCAGTAAAACAGCTCATAGCAAGTTCAGATTCCTTGCATGATATTGCTGCCCTTTTTTTTAATTTTAGAATTTAAAAGTTTTTTCTAAGTTTTATTGACCTGAGGCCAATCCCCTGTATTTAAACTGAAGACCTGGGTTTATGTATTAATAATACTCAGTGGACACAGGTTAACATGTACCTTTTAGCTTAAGAATTTCAAATGGTCTATGTATTTCTATCCCTCAATATGCATTCCACTGGACTATTGTTCTGGCTGTAATATTGACTTCATAATTCCTAAACTAAGAGAAATAGAAAACATTGTAAATTTTTTAGATACATTTAGTAAACCAGAACATAAGTCTTTTCTGAGTTTCCATTCACAAATCTTTTCTTCTGTGCTTACCACAAGAATTTTCATGTTGTCTTGCTACAGAGAAATACCTTACTTTTTTTGCAGCTATCAATAGCATTGTGGAAAATTGTTCTTCAATACTTCTCATGCTGATACCTGGTCTTTTGAGGAATTTACAATAAGAACACAGTAAAGAACTTCAACCTGTTGGTTTTAGGAAGCAAGATTGAAAGTGCTCTTTTTTCCCAAGCTACTTCATGTCTTTCTTTATGCACAAAAAGATACATTAAATGTCAGAAAATCTTTGCTTTTCAAATGCTAAGCTTTGTCCTGTTGAATGGTATTTTAAATAAACCACACCTACATTTCTTAATAGTGTCTTTAAAATATTATGCATGGTTTGAAAAAACATTTATACCAATTAGCTCTTCTGAAACTTATATAAAAATTAATTTTAAAATGCCATTTTAATTTTTGGGAACATACTTTAAAAAGATCCTGTTTAAAGCCTTGCATTTGAACTCAGGAATCCATGTCTGTATTCCTGGTGTCAGGTATGCTGAACAGTGCTGCTTCATGACTTCGTGACAAGGATGGGTGTATTTGGTACTGTTTTAACTTAGTGTATTTTCCTGTGCCACTCTGTGCAGCAGGAGTGTGTACCTGGAGTGTTGATTTCTAAGTCACAGAAAGCTCATCACTTGCCATATTGGCATCATCTTTCTCTTGATCTCCCAACTCCATCCCCTCCTGGCTGAGGAGGAGTTTGCTAAAACATGTGCTCAGCTGGACCTTCTTGCCAAGCCTGAGCTTTTGCAAATTCCCTTCCATTTGTATATAATATACTCATTTGTATATAATAATCTTTCCCAGGATGGTCCTTTATATTCAGACATCCAAGATAATATATTAAAGACACCTGCTGTCAACTTTCTTTGGAATGGACCTAAAAGTTCAGAAATAATTAGTGCAGGGAGAAAGAGGGATAGACAGGCAGCATTTTCACTCCAGAAATACATCTTAGGCTACATTACATTGAATTTCCCTGCATGTTTTTTCTTTCCGTTTTTAACTGACACAGGCACCTCTTAATGTTGGTGGCAGAAAATTTTATTATTAGCAACTGTTTGGAAACTGAACAGTTGCCCAGGAAATGAATCTGTACTGTGTCACCATGTGCAGCACTTACTCATTTTAGAACAGCACCCTTCTAACCAAAGGACACACAACATAATGAAGAAAAATTACCCCAGTCACTGTTATTTCAGAAGTACTAGCAGATGAAATGAGCTTGCAGTTAATTCTTGCACCATTAACCTCTGATCCTAAAGGAGCTCTGAGGTCTTGAGCATGTTAATGGCATTAAGTAGGTACAGGACAGGTCTTTGCTGAACAGCCTTTTGTCCAGCCTAAGGATGCCACAACAAACAAGATATCCATTTTCTTTGCAAAACTGAGCAGAAGGTGTTCCAAACCACTCTGCTGCAGTTTGGGAATGGCTGCCAGCAGAGGTGTGAGTGCTGGAGGGAAGACCTGGAAATCTCTGGGCCATAGCCCTCTGAGATCAAGGGATCCCTCAGATCCCACACACCTTCCCAAATCTCACCTTCACATCACCCAGCACAACAATGGGATGGAAGGCTGCTAGATGTCAGGTGGCCAGGATGAATCATTTTTGGAAGATTTGGGTAAATACTAATGGAAATTTCTAATTTTCACATGTAGATGCCTTTTGTTATAGAAGAGTAAGTTTTGCTTGCAAATTGGGTAGAATTATCCATTGCAAACGTCTTATTCCAATTTAATTGAAAATTTAAAAAAAATCCAACAATCTCTTCTAGCTTTGTGTAAAAAACTTCATCATACATTTAAATTGATTTTTTCCTCTCATTCTAACAAATGTTTGAAAATATTAATGAAAAAGCACACAGGATATGGCATGAAAGCTGGGACAAAAGGGTCCCGAAGTCCGATTTCTCTCCCTGTCCATATATATATGCTATTTGTTTTATTGTCCTTTGTTTCCACTGAGAACAAGTGTTTAAAATAGTGAATAAAAAGAATTCCTTCATTTTCAAAAAAACATTTTTTTTCTAGTTTTGGTTTTTATGTAAACATTAGTATTCTCCCATGAATGTAATTCCTTCCAGCCATTTAAAACACCCGATGACTATTTTGTTAACTCTAAGAAATGTCCAAGAGGACATGTCCCACTTCTTGCAGCAATGTGATGAGAACACTTCTAGCAAATGACAGCCCTAGTTGCTGCATAATTAACACTTCTAATAAACTGCGTCATAAGCACAGAGATTTAAATCTCCTTGCTTCAAAATTACCATTATATGTGAATGATACTGTCAGGAGTTCATATACACTTGGAGTAATAATGAGGTGAAAGTGCATTTTCAAGTCAGTGCCAATCCCAAATTCAGGCTTTGTAAGAATAATTTTTTTACAAAAGCCGAAGGGAAAAGAAGTATTTACATAAAATTTATAAAAGAGTAAACAGACTCTAGTTAAGTATTCTGATAGCTTTTTCATGCTCTGGATTTCATTGTACTAATTCAAGAGAAATTTAAAGAGTTAAGAAAAGAATGACTAAAATAAAAGTTTATTTATATTTCTGCTTAGAAGTAAAAATAATGGTTAGAAATACAAGAAAGTATTGGATTTTTAAAGCATAATTTAAATAGTTAACAATTGTATTTATTGCAGAGAATAGGCAAGACTTGTCTTTAAATTTATAGATTCCCTTAAGAATAGTTTTAAGCATATTCATGTAAATATATTCCTTTTTGGCTTTTGGTAAAAATAATGATAGCATTTGCACCGAAATATATAAAACCAGAAATGTTATTCACTTGACAAACTGCACTGTATTGCTATCTATTATTCTTGCAGAGAACATAAGGGCATATAGAGAGGGTCTGAAATGCAATCAGAAGAGGTATTGTAAAGCATATTTTTGACACCATCTAGCCCAGCCTACACTTAAATGAGAGATTGGTGCCTCTTATGAATTAAACATAATTCTTGATTTATGTTCTGTTACCCTTGTATCAAAACCCATAGTTCCAAAGCAATGTCACTGTGAATTCATTTAATGATATTGATGATACACCTAACACAGAGAATACAAAGTAACAAGCAGTGCAAAGCATGGCTTTATAAATCACTCCTACAGAGCATTAGGCAATAAATAACAAGCCATTAATTCACTCTAAATTATGCTAAAACATGAAAACTACTTGTGCAGCAAATTATAAATACCTGCCATTTCTAGTAAAAATGTGAAACTTCTGACCAAGAAATTTTTATTATTCTGACCAAAAATCACTACGTAAATATCAGACTTCAGATTAAGTGGGTTTGGATTAGACCTTCTTTCTTTAAAACAAGACACAGACTGCAAAAACAACAGGGCAGTTAAGGCATCCTCAAGTCAGCCCAAGCACCCAGTGTATCGAACCACTCCCAGTGCCTCTGTTCCACCCATCTGCCTCTCGAGCTCCTGACTGCACAGGTGACTCTCCCAAAAGTCCTAGTGCTGCTGCAGCTCTGCAGCTGAATATGAAGACCCAGGTCCTGAGAGTTCTTGCACGGTGATTTATCAGCACTGTGTCCCGTGGGAAGCTCTCATGCCCTCTGTGTACACCAACACTCACAATATTCTTCATGAGGCTCCCTACCCACACAACACCTTCCTGTGCATGGGATTTAAAACAGCAGAATCCAGTCTAACAGACATGAGGAAACATTTTCCTTGGGAAAATTTAAATTGGAGGGCAATGAATGATTAATTTACACATCATCTGATGTTGGAGATTGTTAAGAGTGGTTATGGTTGAGTCTTTGGCAGAGAAACCAGATAATTTGTTTCTTATGGTCTGCTTTGTAGTATTTGAGGAAACTGTATTTCAAGTATTGGCTTTTCTGCAATTACTCAGCAAGAGTTCTATATCTTTTAGTCTGTGCCTAAGAAATGGTAAAGCAACCTCCAATTATACTTATTGGCTAAAAGGTTTTGAATCTTTTAGAGACCCAATTTTGTACGGTCTACAATTTTTTAGGTAACAGCTATAGAGTTGGATTACGACCTCTTGTCATGAGCAATGTCATGAATGTAACAACCATAAAAGGAGTAGTTTGATTCCCTGGGAACCATCTCTCCCTCCTTGTTGGATCTGCTAAGGGCTACAAGGGACATGATGAGAGAAGAGGAACTGTGCTGAAAAGAGTAAGACTGTAAGCCTAAGAAATCTGGTTAATGGACCACGCACTGACCATGCTGACTGAAGCCCAAATATTGCTCTTTCAAGATACTTAGCCTGGCTAGTCAAAAAAGAGGGAAAAAGCAGTCTGGCAATTTGTATGCTGCTGCACTTAGGGTGGCTGTTTTATTCCTCCATTAATCTATTAACATAAAGGGCAAATTTTCCTATTAAAAATGACAGTGAGAAACCTGAAGGCTGAAACTTGAATGCAGGAGATTGACACCATCCCCATTTCATACACAGGAAGATAAAACTTTTTCATGATCAGTTTTTACCTTAGTTACCCAACAGTGTTTAAGTAAAAGAAATGAAATGCCTTGAATTATTACAACAGGATCTGTCAAGCCTTGGTTTGGGCTTCCCCAAAATGGTTTGGCTACTCTATCTCTGTTCCTCTCCCCAGTATACCATAATGTCCAGTACTGAGTCACCTCCTAACCTGACATTTTGATAATGGAAATTTGATTATTCCCACAGGCACAGACATGCCAGTAAAACTAAAGAAAACAGCTGCATATGAGCAACAAAATTGTCACTCAAGGGTTTCTACTTTTCCCAAATTTTTGTAGGCAAGGTGCTCACTTTCTGCACAGTCTTCCCAGGCCTGGCTTAACCTGCACCCCTACAAGTTTTGCTGTCTCACCAAAAGCTCACTGCTCTTTTCTATTTCCCAGACTGTATTTTTGTGTCCCCACCCATTTCTTTATTTCCCAAAATAATCTTAACAATATGCCAATGAGAAACACAGTAAACAGTTATTTCTAACTATCTCATCTCATCTGGAATTATATCTCCCATTTTAACTTCTCCTTTGAAAAGGAACCACTTAATCTAACATTGTTTTAACAACATTTTTAGAATAAAAATGTAATTATACTCTGCATATATGAACCTCAATGCTAAAATTTAGCTCCATCTATCTATAACTGCATCAGTTGCTGGGAGACCAAAGATTATGCTACTCACTGTCTTTCTCTTGTTTTGTATTTCAACAGCCTCCAACATCCCTTTGCATACTAACAGCTGCATAGTACTTTTGCTCTTTAATTTGTTTCAGTGATTGTGTGAGCAGATTGAGGTCAGTATAATACCCTCGAAATTCCTAGTGGCAAACCACTTGTGTTACAAACATTAAATCTGAGATGCCCATAGCCCAGACTTTTCTACATAAAAAAATACTGACTCTGACCCAGTTATCCAGCTTTGGCCCAGGTTATTCTATTTTAAAAAAAAGTTCCAAAGAAACACAGCAGCAGAAACTTCTGTATTGCAAACATTAGATACAGGAAAAGCATCAGGATCTCAGTCTGTAGAGACCAGGCTCAACTGTAAAATTCATCAAAATAATGTTCTAAAGTATAAAGACAGACTTCCTATATGAACAATGACAACCCAAGCCATTTCTGGTTTTCTAGCTGCCATCTCAGCTATATTTCCTAATTTTTACAAACCGTGAAACTAAGTACTACCAGCAGCAAAAGTTACACTTCTCATGTTTTACCTTAGTAATAACTAAGAAACTAGTAATAACTAGTAATAACAGCAATAACTCTGTAGCTGAAGACAGCTATTCTTAGTTTGAGATTATTTTGCTAACATTACTGCTGCTTTAACTTTGCCCACACAGACTCTCTGAATCCATAACTTCACATCCATGCAGCAGGCAGTCAGATTTCTGGGGTGCATTGTCTGGGTGTGCTGCCCAGCCCTGGCTTGAAGTGCTCTGGTCTTTGGCAAGTGCTCACTGACAGTGATTCTGCAGGAATGCACAGACATGAAAGGTATTATTACATTGCTATTTGTTATGCTAATTTTGTTAAGGGTCTGTCGGAATTTCATTATAAACCATATTTTCAAGGAGCTCATAAATCAACCATGAAATGTATTCTGTGCTCACACTTTCACAGACTGAGTAAGACCCAATAACATGATTTTGCCAATTTAAAGCAAAAAAAAAAAAATAAAGAGGGTTTATTACAATTCTATTTATTAATTTTTCAAATATGACTTGAAAGTTTAAAGATACTATTAAAGCACTGCTAAACAGGGCACTGCAAAGCTTCCAGCACTTATAAACACTGAGCTTCACTTACTCTATAATTTTGTTACTGTCTGGAAATCTAATTAAACTCATGAAAACTTAATAAACTTGGGTAATATCCCTGTTTTGGCTGAGGTTTGTACCCCTCCCTTTCCCTCTGTCACTGAGCACTCAGTGGTCCTGAACCTTCCAGCTTTAGACAAGAAGCTCCACGCAGCTGAGAGCCCCAAGATGTGC
Source organism: Erpornis zantholeuca (assembly GCA_013400515.1). NCBI lineage: Eukaryota > Metazoa > Chordata > Aves > Passeriformes > Timaliidae > Erpornis > Erpornis zantholeuca. The sequence continues at coordinate 94,972 of VZTN01017312.1, forward strand.
TACAGCCCTTGGAGACCCAGGGCACGCAGAGCCCCAGGATGGGCTCTTGGGTCAAAGGGACCATCAACTGCTCTGTCCTGGCTTTGGCACTCCCTGGGAGCTCCAGCTGGGAGTTCACATTCCAAGTCACATTCTCCAACAGAAAAGCCCTGCTGCCAAAAGTGAGACAAAAACCCAGCCTTGAAATCCAGCTTGACTACCTGTGAGACAGATAGGCATCAAGAGCAGTCAGCTGCTGATGCAAATTAATTACCTTTACCAAACTAAACTACTGCACTTAAACCACCTTTACTGACCACTGTAATAGCCATCCAATAACCATCTATATTGTGTTTGCATGACATTGGTCAATCTCAAAAGTACTTGCTTATGATTTTTTAAATTTATTTTTTATTTCTTCTCCTATTCCATAGGGCTTGTAGCTGAAAGTATTTCAGAGCTCTGAACACAGTCACAACCAGCAAATCTAGCTACTAGTTAGGATCCCTGGTGGGTTACAAATCAACAACAGAAATATCCTTACAAATACAAAAAACATTCCTTACACAGCCTAAATATTAGCAAGAGTGAGATCATTTTTGTTATTTTTATTTCATTCAGCAAACACATACTAAAAATTTGTAACTGTAAAGTGTCCTCCTGTGAGGTGCTTTGTTTTTGTATCACAGCAAAGCATTAAAAGATCAACCCTTAAAAGCTTAACAACAAAAAAGACCAAGTGCAATCTACATACACTGAAACTAATTACTTTTATGACAATCTGCTTATCCACTACATCAGTCTGGCAACCTAATACATGAACTCACAGAGCCTTAGTGTCTACAGGTTGTGCCATATGGCCTTGTAAAGTTAGATTTAGATGTTATTTCAGTACGATAGCTGTCTTTAAAGGCACAAATAAATGTACTAATTGACACATGAAGAATTCAATCATTTTTAGAAATTTAACATTAAATAATTTGCACTTTTCTGAAATGTGACTCATGGAGACCACAGTGCTCTGCCAGGATTATGAAATTTTTCACTGTTGATGGGTATGTTGCTGCCACAGGACAGCTAAGAATAAACCTTGTAAGAAGGAGATAACACTGACATGGATGTTTATGTGCATTATTGGAGAAGAGTTAAAAAAAAAAGGAACTGTTCTGTTAGAGAAAATACCAGCAAGGAGAAATATTTGTGAGACCACATTTCATATTCCCTAATAAAAGACACTGAAATCCTTGCACAGGCTAGATGAAATGTAATGTATTCTTGCTGTGCTTCAGAACAGTGTCATCACAGACTCCAGATCTATTTGCTCTCCCCTCATAAGAATAAAGCCAACATTTCGCATCCATCAGCATGGACAGTGGCTCACAATGATAAATAAGTGGTTTCTAGTCAAAGGACATCTCATGTGGCTTTGAAAGAAGAGAGGAAGATTGGAACACCATGTCCTCCCCTTCCCATGCAATCTGAGATGCAGATCTCTTCTGGTGGAAGAGTCAGGAGCCACCCCAGTGCAGTTGTTGCCCCCAGTCCAGATGGGCAGAGACCCCTGAGCAGTTACAGTCACAGCCAGGAGAGATGTGAGCTACACACAACATCAGCTGACAGTGCAAGGAGCAACTCAGATGCAGAGTTGTCTTTTCCATTCTTTTACTTGCTTGACTCTGGGACTCTTCAAGCTGAGAACAAGCTGAGAAAAAAAGTTCCCTACCAGGTTAAAGGCTCCACAGAATAAGAAACCCAGTGCTCAAAGCCAGTGGGAGACACACCATTATTAATGACATTTCATCATGTTAAGTAACAGCAGAGCCCCAGCCTTTTGGAACCTTTTTTGAAACAAAAAAGGCAAAATTTGCACATAAATATTTAGAATGATGACCCAATTGCCCATACTATTTAAAACACAAAGTTTTGGCTAAAAACACTGGCAACTCACAAAACAGTGCAAGCTCCAAGAGAAAAGGAACAGTAGCTCCAAAGCTGGACTGTTCACCCAAAGGAAAGGTCAGCTCTCTCTGGCAAGCAGGAAAATATCCCAACAGATTTCATGGCTTCTGGCAAGGTAAACTGGCACAGCTGAAATGTCTGTCCTTGCAGAAATCAGGGCTGAAACTGCACATGACTTTCAGCATGCCTTGAGTGCCGCAAGGGGATCTGGTTGTATGTAGGGCACATGAGAGGGAGAGCAGGCGAGGAAGCCCAGCTCGAGAGGCACATGGGGGCCTCACTGGAAGTTTCCCAGGCATAGGGGTTCAGGCACATGTAGTTTTCACAGCTGATGAAGGGAGAGGGTCTCTCCCAAAATCTCAGAAGGGACACTAGAAACTGACCAGCCATGCTCCCACATGTCTTGTGTCCTGAATCCAGGACCAAGCAAAGTGGCTTCAGTCACTGCACTGAACCATGCATATTAATGACCCTTTTCTCCAGCTTCTCAGTAATAAAACTAAAGGCAAAGAATTGAGCCTGGAAACAGCTGATATTGACTCAGTTCCCAGCTTGGTCCAAGGTTGGTCTGAGGATCTCCCCTCACAGAACAGGGCTTTTCCAGTTTACTTATGAGCTAAACCTTCCATTAAACCCTGGCACCATGCAGCTTCTTACAGCCAGAGGAAGGAGTCAGAAAAAAAAACCCAAACAACAACAAAGAAAACCCTAGAAGATAGACAAAGAATCTAACATTTAAACTTTAATCCTTCCATGGGGCCAGAGGCCCTGTGTCTCTGTGTCTCACCATGACATACAGAGCTGAGAGCTGAGCTCCATCTCCTCCTAACGCAGAATGGCTCCAGGCAAATCCACCTACAAGATTTCAGCTTTCTCCATCCACTTCCTAAAGCTTACATCGTGAGACTTAACGAGCATACCCACAGCTCAGACAGAACAGGTGCCAACCACTTCCAACCCCAGTTCGGCCCTGCAGATGCAGGTCAGGTATATCTGAGCCACAGTCACCAGCACATCATGCTGTGGCTGGGTTTACAAACTTAGCCTATATAGCAGCAGAGACCAAGTTTGGAGCAGGTGTTCCCCAGGCACCTGAAATGGTGTAGGAAACCATGAAGAAAAGACACATGTGATAACCCCTACCTGACAAGCTCCTCCTGGGGCTGGAAGATGGAGAGGGAGCTAATTGTTTTCATCTGCTATGCTATGAAATCTCCACACTACCTTTTCCCCAGACCAGGGAAGCACTGACCATTTAACATTCTTTTCAGACTCAGCTCTGCTTCACTAAAAAAGTTACTATAAAATTAGCAAACTGAAAAATCCCTAATGTTTGTTGATAGTATTTAAAAAAGGATGAGCTTTGCTTTCACTCTGCTGTTTTAAGAAAATAAACCTTTCTAATAATTATACAAAATTAAAGAGGCAGATATGGCCCTCTGTTTTAAATACACTTGAAATAGGTTTTGGTTTATTTGGTTTGTTGTTGTTGTTGTTTTGCTTTGTTTTTAAAGTTCAGTATCTTCTAGAGATGTCATTTTCCCCTTTTAATTTTGGCAATTTTCCAAATTTTAAGGAAGTTTCCCAGTACTTCACATGCTGTCACAGCATCTTCAATCTATCTTTACAGTTCTTCCATCGTATTTTGTGTAAAGAAAAAGTTTTAGCTCATCATTGCAGCAGCTGCTAATGAAGATCTCTAGGCTTTCTTCTAATTGATGAAGAGAGAATGACAAATATTTTAAGTATCCATTAAGCTGTGCTAAATCAATGGTGATTTACACAGAATTTCTATAGGAGCATACAGCACATCCACTTTAATATCAAGTGAGTTAATTGTGATCAATGATACTACAGCAGAAGGCAAATGAATTCTTAATGACAAGAAATTTTGCATGTTACAAAAATAGAAGCTCACAAGAAACCTCTCTGCTGCATTTTGCAAACTACATCATTAGTAACTACTACACTGAAAAAATTAAAAGGAAAACACAAGCATTTACAAAACTTCTACAGATCGATCAATTTTACAAAATATCATAGGATAAGGAAAAAATCAAAAGCTTTTTTATAATTCTTTTTTAACATATATATATGTATATGTGGAATATATTTTAACAGGTGCTAGATTAATTAAAAAGTTATCATCACAGAATTCAGGGTAATGTTTTTAGCCACTGAATGCAAGACTGGGGTCTCTATGGGTGTCCTTGTCTCACTTTTACAACCTCTTTTGTTTGACTTGAAGGTTTTAATGTGCATCATAACACCTCTCATCCAGCAGTAAGAAATTCTCTGGGGAACACTTGCAGAAAATAGGACATTGAGTCCATAATTAAAGTAATCTCTTCCCAGGCAGATGCTTCAGTTGGCTCCGTTATCACATATTACAAAAGGCATCTTGAGGCCTATAAAATGTGTGGCAAATGGCTTTGGAGATGAGAAACAGCAATTTTTCATCTAATTTTGATCCATAGACATGTAAGTACTGTATTGCCACTTTTTGGTACGAAGCCAAATAACTATTGTGGTTGTTGAAATAAGCTTGGCAGTAGCCAAAATTAAAGAGTACTCCAGCTTTTATCATCAGTCGGGAAAGCCTTTTTCTAGCCATCTTTGCACTTAGCAAATAAACATGCCATCTCAAATATGTGAGTTAATGCCTACATCTGGATTTAGAAGAAAGGCTTTATGCCGCTTAACTCACCATACATATTCTCTCTCTGTTTGCGTGTTAAAATCATCATTCAAATTACGGCCGACATCTTCACTGCTTTGCCAAAATGTCTGTGATATTGATTGGGAGTGTTTCTACTGTTTAGTTTCTGTATTTTAGGATGTTTAGGACATTGCTCTTTGAATGTGTAAGTAGGTTCTGCAAAGTAATTTGTTCATATCAGTTATAATGCTTTGCATAAACACTAATGGTGATAGGAGCTAGCTGAATTTGTGGAGCATGTTTTTAGTTCCTGACTTCAGCAATGTGTTTAATGTGGGCAAAATTCAACCTCAGACTACTGAAGTACTGAAAATAAAGTCAGAGAATTACCTTCTTCCATTATTCATTTCTTCAAAATTGTTATTTTAAACTCTTCCCCATTTGAGTGGGAAATCACAGAGATTGCTGGAGAGCTTCTTATTCTTTAAGACTGAAAAAAGTGCATTTTTCACAGAAAATGGCTTGAGAGAACATACATTACTACTTGAGCTAAACAGCTTATGTTGATCTAAGAGGGATATTCGGAAGGCTGTAACAGGAAATTTATTTGTTACACTTCCAGTAAGAACTGAAAAAAGATTCAAGCCGCTACAAAACAATAAAGAAAACAATGCCATCAACCCGAAAACATAATGTTATAGTGGCATGGTACCTGTAAAATATGTAATGAAAACAGCCATTAATCAAGAACAGCAGCCACAAAATGGTATGTGAAATACTTCAATAATATGCTTTTAAATAAAAATGTATTATTATTTGAATTAGTGTGGCATCTTCAAGCCTTCTTCTAGGTGATTACTGTACAAGACAGTTCATTCAGTTGGCTAATTTGAGGTCATGGTCATTCCGAACACTCAAATTCAAATCTTCCCAGCAGGAGGGCAGTAAAAGCTGATCAAGTGTTTTTGATATCTTCAAGTTTAGGCTTTCTTTCTTTTTTGTTTTTAAACTTTTACTAGAACTCACTGTGAGGACACCGTTTTTATACCAAAGGAGATTTTTTTTCTTGCTGAATATTACTGCATGTCTACATAGTACTTTGTAGATCACTCTATTAAAGTTCATCCAAACAAACAGAGTGAGAAAAGTAAGTTAATTTGTGTGAACTGAGAATATGGTCAGAACATCCATATATGTCCTTGCCTGTCAACACAAACAAAGCAGAATTCAAACAAATAATCTGAAGGCGTGAATTTTAAAAAGTACAGGAAGTGTTTTCTGTGCCTTGGATGACAGCATGAACAAGCATGGTTGCTCTGCTGGATCAAGGCCAGTGCTCAGCACCCTGAAAGATCAAACACTTCACCAAGGCACTTAGCAAGAAGTTAAGGACTTCCCAAAAACAAGACAATGCACTTAACTCCAGCTCATTCAGCACTGGACACATTATCTGCTTAAGAGATGGCATTGAAATGATCAGTCCACCAGGAGACATCCCAGAGTTACCAGGGTCTTCCATGCACACATGGGATGTAGTTTTATGGGCTCAGTCAGGAGTACTGAAATTTATCTCCCTGTAACATCTCTTACAATTGCCCTCTGCCTTTGCTTGCACTCCTGTTTTATGCACTATATATCTACCTGTAGAGAATGGTTCCATGCATGTTTAGTGCTCTCTCTTTCTACAGCTAACACTCAAAAAAACCTCCCCAAAACTGGTTTGTGGCTATTTCATTAAGCATATTTCTTCTAGGATGTCATTTTAAAGGTTTGTTATTGATCAGTTATTACTTGGCAAAAGACATTTCATTCAACTGCTCTGATACGGAGGAAAACCTGTTAGTGGAGTTTTGGAGTGCGTGTAATATGTTCTGTACTCCAGTCATGTTTTCAAAATTAAGCCATTTTGAGAAAAGGGGAAGACAAAGCAATGCTTTGAATGAAACAAAGGTTTATGCTGTTGATGAACTAAAATACATTCTGAAAAATCACCCTGAGGTTAAATTCCAGAGATATTTTTACCAAAATTCGAGGAAGAATTTTAAACACAATTACTGATAACTGAATCACAGATTGTGAATTGATGGTCTCACGCACAAAACTAATGAGAATGTTGTGCAGAAAGGGAAGAAAGTAAAATTTAATCTCTGCTTCTAGACTTGCTAAATGAACATTTGTAAGAAGAGAAGTAATTCTCACCATGACCAATATCTAAATGTATTATTTAGATAATACAAGTAGAAAATTACTGGAGCTCATTTCATTCAGGAAGAATGCCAGAGTCCTATATGAAGCCACAAGAAAATAGAGAAGCCAAAGGCTATACTGAGCTTCCTTCTGCTGTCATACACTGTACATGATACAGTAAATTTGCATCACACAAAGAAAATAAGCCATCCTAATATTTTATAATATTGCAGTTTGCATTGGCAATAAAATTGCTCGTCTTTGGAATTAAGTTCAACTAACACCAACAAAATTTTCATGTGCTTTTAGTTTAAAAACATGCCCACATAGCCTTTTATTTCTGGCTTTGTAGGTTCTGCTTTTCTTATACCTACTACACAGCGTGAGGAGCCTGAAATCACAAATGGCCAACTGTTTACAGACTTGGAGTAAAGGTTAAAATCTGAGCAGTCCTCTCATTAGAGTGGGCTTTTAGTAGGAGTATCAGTCATCTGAGAGAATATTATACAACAGATTTCACTTCCAAGGAAAAAGGAAAAAAATTGTAAGATTTTATGGGCTTTACAAGGTTGCCATTTCTATTCATACCCTTCAGCAGATTTCAACTTCTGAGTAGCTCATTCATTGGAAATTCTTGACCCGGACAAATTACTTATTGTATAGGGTGGTGGGGATGAAAAATTCATTTTCATGAGTTAGTATGGGATGCTTATGTTTAGGCAGCTGAGTCTGTCTGTGTGGGATTCCAATTCACCTTTTAAAGATCTTAAAATGTGTGCCTATATAAAGGTCTACAAGCAAGCTATGTAGTTAGTTATCCACTCTGGTCAGTGGAGATCTAGGTCTTAATTCTGCTGTTTTTAAGTGTTAAAATGATTTGAAATATTGTAAGGAAGCTGTAGAGAACTTCTAGCTCTGCAGGTACCTCTCCCTAGATGCAGAACTGAATGTCAGACCCTGGATGTCAATGGAACCAGATTGCACATCCATTAACCCTCAGGAGGCTTACAGACACACAGCTCACATAAATACCTACCTACTTAACCTATATCCAGTTGAAAACAACTGAAAACCCCTTTTAAGGAGTGGGAAGTTAGGTGCAACCAGCTTTCATCCTCTCTCATGGTTTTGCTGCTTTGCTCTGAACACTTTTGAATACTCACTATCACAGTACCCTTTGTGTTACCATCTTCTGTCAAAGAAGTTTCTGTAAACACCCACAGTTTCTCATTGGTCACCTCTGTCGGCTTTACACAAAATAGACAAAGCTAAACCAAAACTAACAGACAAGTTAAATCTAATTCTTCATAGTCAGATGAGTCTTTGGGGTCATAGAGGAGCCACAATGATTCCATGCAGTGTTTGTATTTCACTGGAAATTAACAAACACAGAAGATGGAGGAGGTAATCTGGGCACCACATCAAAATGGGACATGAGAGCCGAGCCAAGATGGGAATCAAATATTGGCTCATGATTTTCAGAATATTACACATAATGTTGATTGACGGCACAACAATGCCTCTACCCAGGGAAGTGGAAAACCAAGCAAAGGAGTAATTTTTCTTCATAGTTCCACTAGACTGACACACCAGCAAGGAACAATTACCGATGATTTTTTTTTTCTACAAGGCATAAGTTATAAGCAATATGGAAAAATAAAAATGACTGCAACACTGGGCTAGTGTTGGAACTGCCCTGAGTGTAAACAATTACTATCTCTTATTTGGTGCTGCCTGTACAATCCCTGATTCAGGCCACACCACTACCACAGAGAGTGCTCTGAAATGTCCTGCTTCGCCCTTTTGTTGCAGTAAAGAATAGGAAGAGGAATGCAGCATTTATCTGAAGAAGGGAGCTGCTTCTTTACAAACCCCCAAAGTCAAGGCTGTCTGTCCATTAGAGTTTCCATAGGTGTTATGGCACACTCCTCAACTGAGTGCACAGACTTCAAATCATGGCAGCAACCAGGATGCTGTGAGCAACAGTGAATTTCAGTGTACAATTCTGTGTCATCACACGAATGTGAGGGAGAAAACTTACATGAACATATAATTAAGAGTTGATTATATATAAATGCAAGGGACCTAAGGGAGCTCACTTCTGATAGATGCTATTTTGTGTTTACATTTATGTTATTATTTGTGCGTATTATCATTGTGTACAAACATAATTGTGTACTTAATCCTCAAGCTTATCCTTTGTATTTCTTTCAAATGATTGAAAAAACCACAGTAAACAGCATCTTAAATGCCATTTTAGCTAAGTGGTTTACCAGGGGAATGTGTTTCCTTCAGACAAGAGACCTTTCCCACCCTGGCTAGATGACTAATATAGCAAAGCATGTAATCTTCTTGGATGTTTATTCAGTATTTCCATAATTATTATCATAGCTTTTCTATAAATGCTTTAAATAAGTAACCAAGTCTTTCAAACACAGTCTTTATGTTCTGTAGTGTTTGTACAGCATGATATTTTGAGTTCATGCATTAACACCATTGCCAGGCTTAAACAGGCTTAAACACAAGGGCATGAAAAGACTGATTCTGGAACAGGGTACTTCAAACTTCCCAGAAAGGAGTTGTAACTTGAGGTGATTTTGGGAAGAGGCATGCTCTCAGTGAAAAACACATCTCCTTTCTTGAAAATTTCTTCCAGCTCTCTGTCTCAGCATTCAGCCCCAGATCTTCCAGGAGCTGTGCTGAGAATCAGTTGCTCCTGCCTCAACAGAAGCAATGTACCAGTGCCCTGCCTCGGCCACCACAGCTCTCTTACCTCTGTTTCTATGTAGGGACACCACCACAGCAATTCCCATTCCTATTGAGCCCTTTGCACCATAAGCTCTGCTAAGTGTCACATAATATGTGATTATGGGCATTTTAGCACTTCCTAGCTTATTAGACACTGCCTACAGACTCAGGCAGAGAGCTTTAAGGAAGTCCAGTCTTCTGTTACTAGAAGTTGTAGTGAATATATAGACACAATCATAATTATTAGACACCTGTTCAATGACTAACATAAATGGTTACATAAGAAAAATACTTATTTTTCTAGGTACATTCTACAGCCTACAATTCTATTTAATACAATAGCTGGAACTTCAGCAACAAACCCCGCTGGTGGTCAAAACGCAATATGCTTTTACTATTTAGGTCAGCTTTATCACTTTTGCAAACTAGTAAGTTAAGCCATCTATAAAACAACAGGCTTAACAACCTGAGATGCAGCCCAGCATGCCACCCTGCTTAACAGCCATTATTATCCCTCCTGTCAGGCTGAGCTTTAACTAGGTTAGTGTGAGCTTAGAGCAGAAATTACAAACTGCGAAACCTAGCTGAAGGATTATGAAGATAATATTTTACAAATTTGCACACAATCAGAGAAATTACTTGTTAATGTAAAGGAGGACCTATTATTTGTGGTGGTAGAGAGCATTTACAGATCCTGGCAATTTGCTTGGGAGGCCCTCGTGCTCAATACCTATTTAACATAGTCCTAAATTATTGCTAAGAAAACTGTTCTGCAAAAAATGATGCACTTTAGCTTGTATTTCTTCAACTCAGCTGGAGGTATCTATGGTGAAAACACACTAAAGAATTACACCAAGATGTACTACAGGAACACCAGCAGCTTTCAGTATTTCTCTTAGAAGTTTATTTTGTAAAAACGTACTTTTAATATTTATTTAGTAGCCATAATAAAGTATTTTAAGGAAAAACACCCCAGGGGAGTGAAAATAAGTTTGCACACAACTAGTGTAAATGGGTATTGGCTCATTTTGCACAGACAGGTTGGCTCCAGCCACCCCATGGACCACAGGGCTCTACATTATCCATTTTCCTGCTGAAACTGGGGAGAAGTGTTGAGTGAAACACTGAGCCAAGGAAAGACACAAAGCTCCATCAGGTGACATTGCATTTAGAGCCAGCAGTGGCACAGAGCTGTGTGCAATGGAAATAACTGGACTACATCAAACTGCAGAGATGAGGAATACTGCAGTGGGGTGGGGAAGAATCTGAGTGCTGTGCTGGCAAGCTGGTGTATGAGGTGTGAATCCCAATTTGCTGTGCCACTGCATCTCACATACACAGAAATATATGTCTTCCTTGCAGAACTGTGCCCTCCCACGGCATTCCTACATCCCCTTATCCCAGATAAGGGGACTTCTTCGTCCTCCCTTCCTGGAACACAACGATACCTTGTGTGAGCCTCACTGGATGTTTTAGTAACATCAGTGTTGCCAGTAGCCACCCTCCTTCACCGTGGCTGGGAGATGCAGGGTGGACTGGGAACTGGGGACTGACACATTTATGGCAGGAATATTTCTGGCAGTTTATAAACAAATTATGTTGTAGCGGGCAGGATTGTTGCTGGGAATGTCTAGATTTACTGGTATAAGTGGTCTGCCTGGCTACTGATTTTATGGAAGTTAGTATCTTGATATCTCAACCCCTTTGTCATGTTTGTTTGGTTACCAATGGATGCAAGAGCTACAAGGAAGAGCAGGCTGACAGCATCACTGCACTAATCTTGTGTCTTAGGGCTTCTGTCTTTTCCATGACTGAGCTCTAGAAGAGCACACCAAAAAGCACAGATTAAGAGGAAGGGAATTTTACCCATGATGTCTACGGGGTTGTGACTTCTCTGTGTCACATCCACAGAATTGCACCGTTCCAGTGGAAGCCAGAACAGTCAATAGTGTGGGCAGTTAATAAAAGCTATCTGTGCATTGGCCTGTGAGAGATTTGTCTGGTGACCTTTGTGCAGCTCCTCCCGAGAATTGTCCAGGGAGAGGTATCAACACTCAAAAATCGCACGTCAAAGCTAATGCTAATTAATAACCTTATTATCCATCCCCAGAGAGGTCAAAGACTAATGAGCTGATCTGAATCACAGACATATTGGCAACAAACAGTATAGGAAGCACTTACCTATACTGCACTGTTGTCAGAGTGTATAAATTTAGGTGTCTTTTGTAAATACTTTCAATTTATACTAATTTAAACAAAAAATAATTCAATTTATATATTAAATGTAATCTAGACTAAATTTAACCTTTATGTTACATTTTAAGTGTTAAAAAATCTAGTTTATTATTTGCTATAAAGGCAAAAAGGGAGACAAAAAAGATAGAGTCCTCTGGCACTCTTGAATTCAGGGAACTGGGTAAGGTAGGCAGACTAACACTGCACCACAAAAATAGTTTTGTTTACTGCAACTTGTGATTTAGTAAGCAGGAGAAACACCAGCTGAGGCAAGAAAGTGTGGGTAGCTGAAGAAAAATTGAAGAGGAGGATTAGAGGTAAAACATATTTCTCTTCTTTAGATTTCCTTCAACTGAATCAAGCATTCATAGTAGTATTTGTACTTCTGTAGAGCTACTTGACAGCTCCTTTGCAACAATGGCAAACATGAACAAAAAAGCCACTACAAAACCATGGAAAAAATCAGCCACAGGAAAATGAATGACTGGTTAGAAATTGACCTCAAAAATCACAATGGAGGGTCACATCCCAAAAATAAATACAGTCACAGTCACTGTGCAAGTTAGGACCAAAAATTCAACAATTATTTCTTGAATACCAGGAAAACCAAAAAATTCAAGAAAGAAAGGGAGTAAGCAAGAGTGCTCAGAGAAGATGTACAGGCAACTCAAAGAACAAATTTTAGCTGCTTCAATTTGATCAACAGAGAACTATCTTTAGAAAGGATGTATAAACCCCATAGCTGACAGATTTCCTCAAGGTATTTACAACTGCTGCACATACAACAAATAGACTCTCACAATTTAGTTACCACTCATCAAAACAATTTTTTCCCAATTTACTGTTAGGGGTTTAGAAGACAAGAGGGCTAGAAATAAAAATGTCCTGACATTGTCATCACAATGCAAATTGCATCACAATGTCATCACAGCTAATAAATAATGTATCCTGACAGTACAGGCAAAAAAATGTGCATTGTGTAAGGGGAAGTATCAAAGCCACAGGTAAATCAACCTACAAGTACTATGCTCACCATCAGCAACTTTAGTTCTCAAAGAAGTCAGTCTCTCATTTTTTTATTTTTTAAAACAGTAAAACGACTTGATTATGTGGGGCACTTACCTGCTGCTTTCCAGCACAGATTGAAAGGGAATAAGACTCAGAAGAAGGTTTGTTTTGACAACAGGACAGCCACAGAAACACAGAAAAGGTCCTTGAAATATTGCAATTATTCACTTATTGAATTAGGGAGCAGTCTGCCTTTTTTTTTCTTTGAAAATGTCCAACTTGAAACATTTTCTACATTCTCGGTATATTTTCTCTCTCAGATCTGGTCTACCAAAATCCTGGGACAAATTATTAGAAGTTAGTTGAAGGTAAAATATAGTAAAATATATAATAATTCAAGTTAAGCTATTTTGTTGGAACTTTATTTGGTACCAAATATTCAAATGGTAACTTATATCTTTAAAACAAATTACAAAAAAAACCCCTCCTTGTTATCCTTGGTTCAGAAGAAGTTGAGAGTGTTTATAATTAGGAACAGTAAATACTTGAGTATGGCTGCTCTCAAATACTTGCTTTTTATATTCATGGTTACAATCTGAATAATGTATTTGTGTGATGTTCTGACTCAAATACAATAGTTAAAAGACTGGGTCAGTGCAAATGAGCTATATACTTAAAGGAACAATGATATGATTAATTACTAAGAAAAATCTATTTCTGTTTAAATGCCAGACTTCCTACATCCTTTGAAAATAAGAAGTCCTAATATACATAGAAACTTTTTAGCCAGGAAGAACTCAGTATTGTTACTTCAAATTAAAGTCTACACCTGGCAGTGTACTCTGACTCTTTTACCTATTAGATTAGGTTAGATTAGGTTAGATTAGGTTAGATTAGGTTTCACTGTCTCCAGAGAGATTCTCTGCCCGTGGCTTGCGTGTATACGTACATGAAGTTGACACAGCCCGTCCCTGCAGGTGGAGCAATCCAAACAAAACTGAGGTTTGTGGTGGGGAGATGGCTCACATGGGACGCCACCACGCTGCACATGAACTGGTTTCCAAACTGGTGGTCAGACATAATTCCTGGAAGACAGGCACAGAGGAAGAACACAGTCACACGCGTTAATGGCTCGTTGCAAGGTGCTAACAGACCGAGAAATGCATCTGCCATGTGTTTCATCACCGCAACACGAACGAAAAAACCCCAGGGGTGTGCCATCAAGTAATTAAAATTAATGCCAATGAAAATACTGGAGCTGGCCTTTGCTTGAGCCAAGGCTGACTTTGCATGTAAATGCAAAGGCTCTGCAACGCTCTGTGTATTTACTGCTTAGTCTTCATGAGGCCAACACCAGAGGAACTATTTGCATTTTTGAAGGAGGAGCTGGATCACAACTACTGTAAATCAGTTATTCCATTACCTTATTTACACCCATTACAGATCTAAAAGAAAATAACACCTGAAGCAAAAAAAATGTTCTATTTCAACAAGAAGAATGAAGCTCTTGGAGAAAGGTATTATCTCTTAGTAGACATGTATTTGGAAAAAAAGAGATGAGCTGTGGATTCATGAACTCTTCTGATCTGAAATAAAAGCAGCAACCTTCCACAGCTTTACCAGTACATATTCCTTTGATTTTTTAAAAAAATTCTTTTTCCTACATGCCTCTAATACATGAATGAATGTAAATGTCATCTATTAATCCCTCCCTCTGGAATTCACTGCAGTTCATCATTAGACAAAAGAACTGTATTTTTAACATAAAACAATGTCTGACAGCAATCTTTTTCCCCTTGGAGCCCTTTTGTAGTTTCCTACAAAGTAGTGCAAACTCGGTTGTTTGTTTGACACCCTTTGGCTTAAAGGAAGGCAATCTTACCAGAATGGATCACTACACCTTTACTCCTAGTACATGAAAGAGTAAATGATGAAACTACTCTTTTAAACACAGTTATTAGAAGAGAATGCCTTGTTCCAAGTTACTTCAAATATTGAACCTTCATTTCAGAAAACAGTGACATGGGCTGAAACATTGCTAATAGGATCAAAAGAAAAAGGGAATGGGAGCAGACACCACTGTGTTCAAGAAGGTCACTGTCAGGTGTCTGGTGATTGCATCCCATACTTCATAGTGGCTGGTATTTCCCAAATTTGCTTGTTGCAATTCAAAGAACAGAGAAATAAAATCCATCTCTCAGAATCCTTTATTATTGGGTTTTGGTAATTCTCCTGTAATGTGAATGCAGCAATTTCTCGTAAGCCCCCACAGATGCAGAGGTGGAAGGAGTTTGCAAGTGAAAGATTTACATCAAGGACGGGGATGAATCCTTCCTAATGCAAACACACTGCTCCACCTGGTGTCCTCAGGGACTGGATGCCAGCAGCACCTTGCAGGGAGTGGGGGCTGTCTCACAAGCAAACCATTTCACATTTTATAGACCAAAAGCAATGTCTGAAATCCCAGTCAGGTACTGGTGAGAATGACAGACTATAGCTCAAGGTTATGGATATTATTTATCCTCGGGGCTATGAAATTCTAAACCAGCTTCATTTTTGGGGGGAGGAAGGGGAGGGGAAATGAGCCACAATTTAAGTGATCCACTTAAATTCAGTGACAGGAGGAAGCAGGTGATGGTAGTGATGCCTGTACCTTTTATAAACAACCACAACCTCCTCATTCAAGGTTTTTCAGCTAGTTCTCCATTAATAATACATGAGATTTTCTGTCATTCACACAGTCACAGCTCAAATCCCCAAATGATGCTGAAGCTTGTTGTGTCAGGATAGTCACAGAGAAGGCTCCTGAGCGGAGCCTCTTTTCTGGGGATCAGTAGGGAAATTCAGAGAGATGGTATTTTACTGATGCTTCTTTATTGCAAGAGACTAGATACAGAGGAGGGTTGGACATCTCCTGCCATGCTGTACTGCTTTATTTGCCTTTCTTGGCTAGTTGAGAGGGGTGGCATCAAGGAATCCCACTTGACTGGTGCTCAGGCTCACTGCTGAAGTCCTGCAACAGTGCTCTGCTGGGAGAGATGTGTCTAAAAATGTGCTCACAGAGCAAATGTTATTAAGACAACTGCTTTGCTTTGCCCAGGGTGAAAGGTTGTAACTCTGATTCTTTCCCAAAGCTGCAGACCTTGTCCCTCCCTCTGAAGTTTGTGCTAAAGCCAGTGACTTCAGCGCTGTGGGCTGAGGTCGGCACCAGCTCTCATCTGTCATCATCCCTGGCTGTACGATGGGAAACAGTGAGACTATCAGGTTAATTAAATAACAGATGCTGTCAGGGGAGAAGCAGGAACATCCCTTCAGTTTGAATAAAGTCCCCTCTCTCCAGAGCCAGCCAAATACAAGGGAGGACAAAGGCTGCCCTAACACATCCCCCAGCCAGGGGACAGGCAGAGCAGCTTGGGAAAGGTGACTGCTTCCCTCTTTGGGAGAAACTTCAGAGTTAATGAATTCTCTAGGTTTCAGGCAGTATACTGCAAAAATGTGTCTAATACATCAAACACATGCAACATCTGTGGGAAATTTCTTTTTCCTTTGATTTACGGTTTAAAATAAGAACCATTTTGCGGTGGCTAGAATAAATTCTGAACAATGAAAAGAACCCAACTCATTCAAATTTTTTTTCAGAAAAAAGGTTTATGAATAGTACAGCAATCATTCAAAATCCCAATTTTATAATTTTATCACCATGTTATCTTTACATTTTATTAATAAGCGATTATCATAATTTTTACAATAAAAATAACCCTTCTCATCTGCTGGACCTTTATTGAGTACACCACCTCCATTTAGGAGTTCAGAGCCTTCAGAACATTTAACAACAATGAAATATTGAAACTTCAGTGAGTGACAGCAATATTATAAAACTAAAAATCCCAAGGTTTCTTATTGAAAAGGAAACATAAAAATGATAAAAATGCAAAAAACAATAAAAAACTCAATTGATACTGAGAACTCACTAAATTATGGGCAAAGAATGTTATTTCACCCTTTTGCTTCCAATTTTTTTGCAGTCCCTTGCTGTGGAAGGCAACTCTTCCCTTCTCCTCCAGCTCCTCTCCAAACTGGTAAGCTGCTTCTCAGACTGCATGTTTGCCTCATAGCAAATCAAAGGACAAATGTGAAACAACATTCTGCTGCAAAAATTTTAAATGACTACAAAACAAGCCAGATTAGACAGCAGTTCTCAGAACAAAACTGTATCCTGTATGTACCTTGACAGTTTCAGAGTGGCTCAGGTCAATATTGTCTATAGGTATTGCCCTCACACCCTGGTGACCACTGCAACTATATACATTTGATTCTAGTGTTTACAAAATGAATAATCTTAAGGCACAGTTTTAAGACAGCATACAGGAAGGTGAGCAAGATGTGAAAATACTGATTAAGGTGGTCCACAAATGCCCAAATTCATATGTTGATCCTGAACTCATTATTACTTTCACCTTGTTTTGTAGCTTCTCCAAAAGGGAGAACCATAGATTATAGCAATTGTTCTCCCATTTGGGCCCCTGGAAGCCAAAAGATGATTTTTTCTACTGGTAGAGCTTGGGAAGCATCTAATGGCACAGATAAATGCAGGAAAGAGTCACATCATTCTCTGCTTTCTAAGTCTGAGAAATATGGATCTGCAATAGCTCTTTCACCCTCTGTTATCTAACTACATAATGTTCTGTATTACAACATGACATATCCTCCTTAGAAAACAGTTTTCTACACCAGAACTTCATACAAGGAGCTCATCTGTGTGGAGAGGTATACTGCAAGGAACCCTGCCCCTGATGAGTTACGACTGTGTTAATTACCAAAAAGAAGGAGCAGCCGTGCCAAAGAGATGGGTGTTATAAAAGGGTGTGGGTTAGCTGGTCAGGAGGATCCTGGTAAGAAGACTCTTGGGAGAAACAGATGAGGAAGAGGAACGAAAGTGCTCCTGGAAAAGCATTTCTATAGCAGTCATTCAGCATGCTGTAAGAGAGAAGCCCAGAGGGGAAAAAGACACAGAAACAGAGAAGAGAGCTGCGGCAGTAAAAGATGGGATGTAAGTGCCAAATGAGAATCTGTGTCTTGGTTCATTCCTACCCCGAATGAAAAGATGGTTGCAACACCTAATGAGTGTAATGCAACACATCTGCATGTCAAGGTCCTTGGTAAACCCTTAATTGAGGTTAAGGCTCAACAGAATTTCCAGTGATGAACCAGATGGCAGGCAGTGTACCATTTCCTATTTATTGCATTAATTGAGTATGATATTAAATGAGACAGTGAATGTTAAATAGAGGTGTAAAATGAATGACCACATTTTGGCTTTGCTCCTTCTAAACTGATTATCTGCTACATGCTTCCAGTTTCAAAGCTATGTGTAAGTGACAGCAAAATGCCGAGCATAAAATATTGAAGAAAAAGCTCTAAATAACCAAATAACTCTGGGATCTTTGAGGAAAGCAATAATTCCTGATTAGGAGATAATAAATTTAAGTCAGAAACAGACACTTTCAAATTAGATTTTGCATTATATTAAAAGAAAGTATTTAGTCCTAGGAATCATATTTTCCCTTAGGAAACAGAGCTGGAGGCCTACATTCTCCAGCCATGCTCTAAGATCTCAAAGAGTTATCCACAAGGTACAAATCTGTCTGGTGTTACAAAGCAGGGAGTGATGCAAAAGGGACTGTGCCTGAAAACACTTCCAGTGCTGAATCCCATGCTGAGGCAGCCAAACCAGGGCTTGCAACTAGTTTTTCCTATGAAGCACCAGGGGAAATGTAGGATCATTAATATTTTTTTTCAAAAATTGAAAGATTCTGGTAGCCATGGGGTTTTTTTTATTATTATCAGTTAAAGCAATCCCTTTGGCAGGGAGCTTATGCCCACAGTCTCTACTTTCCAGAAGCTCATCCTCTCTATGAAATTGAAGATATACAGAGGGGTGCCTCCACTCTCCTGTGACATGTGAGATCACACCACTCAGGTGCAGGAGTGCTGGGACAAGTGACAACTTGGTGGCAACTAACAACGAGACTGGCTTCTCAGTAAAATCCCTGCAGAACCAAAGTCCTCCTGCAAGTTAAGGGACAGCCATGTGCCTCTCCACATTATTTGAGGAGCAGCAGAGGCACAGCTGGACCAGTGGCTGGCAAAACCTGGACTCACAGAGAGCCAAGTGGAGACCTTAAAGAACATTCGAGGTTAAAATCTGAATATATATAGACATAAAGTGCTATTTACAGCTGCTGAAGCTGCAGCTTTCAGACCACATTTTCAAAGGTAGGAACCTCCCTTTGTTCTGTGTATCTTCAGATGTTTAAAGGACCTTTTTGAGCCTTACCTGTAAAAATATATAAAAATTAAATATATGTTTTCACTGAATGCTACAGAGAGTGAAATAATGGCTTAGTTTTAGTTATTGGAAGAATATTTGAGCAACATCCTTAAACTGTTATGAACCCCTTTCAGGACCCTTCAATGAAAGTCTTAAAATTTTAGAGCTAGTGATGGGAAGAAAATCAAATTTCTTCCTGGTTTTGGTGGGTTCTGTCTTTTTTTTTTTTTTTCCCTAAAAATCCCAAATATGTTTAAGAAAAGCACCAATAATCTGTGTTAAAATGGACCATTGGGACTAAAGAAATATCTGGAGCTGGTAAATATAACTTCTAAAACAGGAACACAAACATAGAGTTATGAGCTTAAGCAGTTTCTACCTGAGCAAGTAGCCAGCTAAAGGTAACTAAATTACCCATGAAAGCTCCTTTCAGTGGGAGTAAAAGTGCAGAATATGGTCCTAAGTGAACTGCACCCACCCAGTGAAAATACGCTGTTGCCGATTGATTTTTGGGGTTGATTTTATTCTGCTTCACAGGAAAAAACACATCTCATTTGACAGAGTGTGACAGACTGCTAAAGCACTTGGTAGCCCTTGTGATCAATTAAGGGTCAGGATGGTTTCATAAATAATTAAACAGTATGAAGAAAGAAAAGACCAGCAAACAACAGATATATTCTTCCACCCAGCAATATGTTACTTTTATCTTTCTTGGAGTCAGGTGTTTGTTTCATTATTATTATTACTGCTGCTCCACTATTAAATAATAAATCCTTTCACTATCTGCAATGCTGGGGGGAAAATACCATCCACATGTTAATAAGTACACTAGGAAAAAAGCCAGATAAGTGCATAACATCCTAATATAGTCTGTCACTAAAATCCATAAGCCCTTCTGTGGTCATGACACAACCAGAGCCTGAATAGAGCAGCCTGATTCTTCAGAGGGTACCACTGTGCTGAACTGACCCACACTTGAGATAACAATCATGGGTTTTAAAACCTTTTGCCTCATATGTGAAATTTTTAATAGTTCTAAAAACAATTTATTGCAAGTTCACGTTTGAATCATGTTCACAAAGTGGGATTCAGGTATGAAATAGTTCAGTTTAGGGCTTTTAGTTGCTTACAAGAGAAGTGCTTTATATGCACATTTGTGAATATTTACTGAAGCAAGCCCTTCACTAGGAACACAGGTTTGCAGGAATGAATCACTAATGAACAGAGTTTTGAAAATTTTCTTGAAAGAGAGGATATATTTTTGCTTAATCTGTCTTTTAATGTTCTTTAAAGGGATTGTTAATCAAAACTTTTGAGCAGCCTTTTGTTAGAACCCACTTAGGGTTATAATTTCATCTCTTGAATTTATGAGCTCCGGTCTCATTAACCTAACAGGAGCTACACATATGGAAATTGTGGAGCATGGGGAAGAGAATATTCCCTTTCTATAGCTTAATTCCCAGGATACTGACTGATCCCTTGTGTAATGTGTGGTTTGGCTCCATGATTCAGGGGAATAGGGTGGTGAGACCCTGGTCTGCAGTGAGTTGGTGGTTTCAGACCATTGTCAGAAGGGATGAGAAGACAATTTATTGCTGAAATCTAGGTGCTCCACAGAGAGAAACATGGTGCACTAAGTGCTCCAAGGAAAGTAGATTTAGTAACAGTAAACAGGGACCAGCAGTAATATAAATAGAAAATGCTAATAAGTTTCTGTGTTGCTGAAATATAGAAGAAGAAAAAATTCTATTTCCAAAGGCTTGAGCCAAAATCTATTTTAAATGTTTTCCTAATAGTCCCAGCATGTTTTATAATAGTAACTTATATATATATTTCTTTATAGACCCGTTAGGCTGATACCTTCATTCTGTACTAGTTTTTCATGGGTTCTATTTTAGCACCGAATTCCAGTTTATTCTGTTGAAGGAAAGCAGCTGTCCCTGGTTTGCATCCACTTTTTTTTTTTAAGTGTTACTGTATTTGACTGGTGTCTCATCCATATGAGCAGCTCTAGTACAACTTCCAAAAAATATTGCATTGTTCTGAATCTCTCCACTTTACAAACATAAATCTGTGTCTCAGAAGCCAAACGTTAGACACTCTACTTGATAGGGTTTGTACCAACGACAAATGGGACAAAGGAACACCTTGTTGTCACACCAGACATCTGCTCCCACCGGACTCATCCTCAGAGCCAGGGGCAACCACATCCTTCTCCTTACAGCAGCGACAATTCACCAGAGCAGCGCTGGAGTCCCTGGAATTGGCCCAAATTTGCTTTAGTAGAGGTGAAACTGCGAACCAGCAGTCTTAACTGACAAGACCACCCTGACCTGCTCACTTCCACAGAGCCATGAACCAACCAAACCTCCCTGCTGCCCAGAGCAAGGAACACCAAATGAAACATTGCTGTGCAAAAACTAGAAAATCACTGCACAGCTCAGTAAAAATGTAACTGCTTAACACTCATCTGTAAACACATAGATCCTGACTGGATCTATAAAGCATCCTTTCAGAGGCAGTAGCTTCCAAAAGTTGCTTTCATAAAATTAACCAATCTTCACCCCAGATTTGGCTGTGCTGAGTGGTTTGCACAGTGTCCACATCCCTTCTTGGCTATACGGTCACCAGTAACACTTCCTGGTATCCTGTTTGCTCTTCTATAGCTTAGCATGGCTAATTGGGATAATGGCTTTACCTAGAAAAGCCTAAGTCTCTCTCTGATTTATTTTAAATGAACTTAATGGTTTCTGGCAGCAGTCTGCCTTGTAATGCATTTCTTCTATTTTGATCCTTTGCCAGCAGCCATGTTTTGCATTTGCCCTCATTGCCATCCCTGCCTCAGCCACTGCAGGACCCACTCAGCACCTCATATCTTGGTTGCACTTGCACTGTTCCTAATTACTCTTTATATCTCTGTTATCAACATTACTGGTGAACTCTGATGCTTTAAAATTGATAGTTTCCTCCAAGGCAAATTAAGTCAGTCAAACCAATCAATAATGATAACTACATAATGAAACCAGAGGGACTTCCATATAAATCTTTCCAGATGGAATATTTATCATTTGCAGACATTTCTTCCTGTTTTGGAGTGATGTTGTTATGGAAGTTATCCCATTTTATCCCCCAATTCCTTATCTCAGCTGATCTGAAAGTCAATTGAAACCACACATTTTGTTGCCTGGGTTAGCTGGGATAGAGTTGGTTTTCTCCCTAGTGCTGTGTTTTGGATTTAGTATGAGACTGACATTGATAACACACTCAGTAGTGCTGACCCCTAAGTCAAGGACTTTTCAGTGTCTCATGCTCTGCCAGGGAGCAGGTGCACAAGAAACCAGGAGGGAGCATGGCCAGGACAGCTGACCCCAACTGGACAAAGGGATATTCCATACCATGGAATGTCATGCCCAGTCTATAAACTGGGGGCACTTGGCCAGAAGTTGCCAATTTCTGCTTAGGGATGGGAGGGGCAGTGGTCAGTGGGTGGTGAGCAACTGTATTGTTTGTTTTTTTCCCCTTGGGTTTATTCCTCTCTCCCTTTTTCATTTTCATTGTTATGATATTTTACTTTATTTCAATTATTAAACTGTTCTGATCTCAGCCCACGAGTTTTACCTTTTTCTGATTCTCTTCCCCATCCCAAGGGGTTGGGGAGGGGGGTGGACAGTGAGAGAGTGGCTCACTGTAGTTGGAGTCTGGGTTAAAACTACGACATGTACAGAAGCCATGGTTTGTCCCTCACCAGCATCGACTGCAACACCTCCACAGAGCTGGAGACAAGAGGCACTTTCCACTGAGAGGAGCAGTCCTGGAGGTGTTCTAGGTCTCATGATCCCCCTCCCCACAGCTGGGCTTGCAGCAGCTTCAGCAGTGCCTACCTTAGGGTGAAATATGTAAGGTCTCCTACAGCCCCAGGTGCCCTTGCTGGGACACTGAAGTGATCTGTGGCACAGCCAGTCCCACAGTCTCTGGAAGATTTTGGGACAGCTGAGCCTCACAAAAGCCTATCTGCTCAGGAAAGATGGAACACAGGCAGGAGAGATGCGGCTGTGAGGGAAAAGCTGGCTGAGGGGATGACAGACTCTGGTTTTATCTTCATACATTTATCCGTGGCAAATCACTAGCACATGCACCATTTGTAAGCACCGCTTACAGTGTTTGGAACACTGTGTTTGCCTTTTTTCAGCACCTGACACCAGTGACACGGTAGTGCTGGTTTGCTACAAATTCCTCAGAATTCATAAATATGAAAACTAGAACCATAAATAAAGCTGCATAATGGCCATTCTCAGCCTCTGCAAAGGAGTGAAGAGAACAGAAAAATCACTGACCAAGTTGTTGGGAGAAGTGTGACTGGAAAAATGGTATTATGGATTGAATGGAGGAATTTCTATTAAAACTCTCCAGGAGTTCTTTTTTTTGAAATTCAACGCTGCTGGCTGAAATCCACCAGTATCTCTGTCCGGATCAAATTAGTGGTGGAAAGAAGCAGAGACCTGTGCACCACCTCCATGCTCCACAGATATTCTGACATATCAGGACAAAACCTGCCAGATTTGCCTCCTCTGTAGCCACAAATCCATTACATTGGCATATTTTATAGCATAGGAGCACCAAACTGGGGAGGCTGTGGCTGGCAGGCTGGTAGTGGTGACAATTATTAGGTCTGGGCTAAAGCATTCCTGTAAGGGCAAGTGTGTGCTCTGTGTGCTGTGTACCAGCAGCAGGATGTGGGAGCCCAGAGGGCACAGCCAGCCTGGCTGAGACCTCATCTGTCACCAGTACCTGACTGACACCCACCAGGGTGATCCAGTCTCCCATCACTGTCACAGGAGAAATGCACATGGGGAATAGAGGCAGAAGTTTTGATATTCAGGTACTCAGTAAAGGTGGAGTTTGAAAATCAAACTGTGCATTGCTCATGCTTTCTTTCCTCATCAAAACAGAAATATCAACTGTAATTTGAGGAATTTTGTGGTATTTTTGGCCAAAAAAAATTATTTTCTGCAAACACACAAAAAGGTACTTTAATTCTCCATGCATCTTTAACAACTATTTTTACAATTTACAGGACAAAATGGAAAGCCTGGCAGTTGTTCCCTTTCCCTTGTAAAATGTGCAGTAATTTACTTTGCCTCCTGGTTTATCTTAAATCGTGCAATGATCCAATGCTTTTCAATTTCATGGTGCCTTTCCCCCATTGGTCAGCAATGGACCATAATGTTGAGAGTATTACAGAGAGAAGGGCAGTATAGTCAGAAGGCTGAATTTCTGCCCACTGAAGGCAGAATGGCACCCATCAGAAGA
Source organism: Erpornis zantholeuca (assembly GCA_013400515.1). NCBI lineage: Eukaryota > Metazoa > Chordata > Aves > Passeriformes > Timaliidae > Erpornis > Erpornis zantholeuca. Next base: position 119,388 of record VZTN01017312.1, read on the forward strand.
AAACTCCTCAGAATATGTATTGCAAGCTAACAAACATGAACAGCAGCAAACATTTTCAGGAAACAAAACTTAAATACAAAGCTTTACACACCAAAAGAAGCAAAAATAACCACAGCCAACAAGCTCAGAAGAAGAGCAAATTATTTTACTAATTCATTCCCACATTACTACTTTTACTTTAGTGACAAACAAAATCACCCATGAAAAAAAATCTGGTGCATTGCCCCCTGCCATATGGTATATATTAAGACATACATATCACAGACAGAAAATTGTAACACTGCAGTTTTGTTTCTATCTGACAACACAGTCAGTCAAGAGTCACAAGAATGCAAAGAAAGAAATGCTGCATTTCATTCCTTTGCCTGAAACTTACTTCTAGACAAAACATCATCAATCCTAAACATGCAAAAGCACTTCCAGATCAGATATAAGAAAAGGAAATAAAAGCAAGCTACCAAGAACAGTAACCCCCTTATAAACTATCAGTCAATGTTAACCAAAACTCCTGGGGAAAAAGATTGCAGTTATTGAATTATTGAAGTCTTTGTCCTCAGAAGAGCACTTTATCACTAAATGGTAAAGGCTGATCTTCTGCAGTCATCTCATGTTCAATATAGTATCTTAAAATATAGTCCTGGGGGTGCTGCCATGAAGCAGCTGCTGGGTTGGCCCTGAGGCAGGGCTGAGCTGTGTCCCCCAGAATGGCACACACTGCTCCACACACCTGGTGGAGATGCAGCCCCCACTGTGCTTAGTGTCCTATGCACTTATGGAAAGCAAAATTTAACCAGGAAACAATATTCACATCTGAAGCCTAATCAGTGTTCATGTGATAGTGGCCAATATCACAGCATGCATGAAAATTAAGTGTGCTACAGAAGTAGGGTGCAGGAGCCCTCTACCACAGGACTTCCAAATCAACCCATGGTTTTGCTGAAAAGAAGAAAGCTTTATGCAGACCTATGGAAATAGGAGGACACCAGCAAACTAAAGATCATGTGTAAGAAGGTCTGTGTCGCATTTTAGAATTTGGGATGGAAATGGGAAAAATATTTGAACTGCAAATGTGGGGTGTGAGTGTAAACAGAGCATCCCAGGTGCTCCTGTAGCATCAACTAGATTCTTGAATTTAATCTTAAACCTGGCTTGCTTCAGTTCCATGAATGAGCACTTCTGAAACCTGACTCTCCCAGCTGATGCCCCCCACTGTGACTGTAGTAGGATAAACGTTCCAAGATCTTACTGTGGTTTTAAAAAGGGCTTAAAAATACACTAAGTCAAAGTAACACCCAAGGGACTTACCCTACAGAGCTGCAGTCCCATTAATGTGTAAAGAGAAGGCTAAAAATATAAAGATAAAACATGGCCCTGCTTTTTGACGTGTTAATCTGCCCTTAAAAAGAAAAATACCTTGAAGAGCTGCAGCTCTACTGAGAAGTTCTCCCCTTCACTATTGTTTTGCAATAATGAAAAAAGTGTGTGTTTCACTAAGGGAGAAATTTAACTTTCCATCTCAAAGTCTCAAATGTATTTTTTCTTGTTCAAAGCAGAATATCACTTCAGAAAATGAGAAGGTCTCCTAATTTACATTAATCTCAGCTCTGCCATGGATGCTAATTGAGATGTTTTCTTCTGGAACTTCCAGATGCTTTGCAGCTGCAATGTTGCTGTTTCATGCTGTAACACTAGCTCTCACAAATATCAGTCCTTCTCCACAGGCCCATGTTCTCTAACCTAGCCCTGTTGTTTTTCATGGAAGGTATCTGTTGATTTATGAGTGGAGTTAGTGCTTCTGGATCCTGCTGCTCATTGATAAACTAGTATATAAAATGATATTTCTGGTAAGTAAATGCTTGCCAAATCTGCATAGATTAGGGAGGTTCCAGTTGATCTAGAACTATGGGCCACACATGCCAAATAGTTTGATCTAGAAGAATGTGGTATCCTAAAGCTGACTAAAATACTGTTATTTAGTGCAGTTGCCAAATCACCATTGAAGAAGGATATTGTATTGATTAAACCTCTTCTTGGGTAGATTGAAGCCCTGGCCATATGAGTGAACCCAAACAGTCACAGAGCCACTCCAGAGGGAGGCTGAAGACAGCACCATGGTGGCCACCTGGGGAGGATGCTCCATTTCTACAAGTGAACAAAGACATGGAGGAGTGGGGAATGCCTGTGTCCTCCTTTCCCAAAAAATATTCATAGCAGAACATTTGTGATCACTAATTGTGGCTGTAATGAATTTACCTACTCCATGCTTATAACACTGCCTGATCTTTATTTTTCTATTTATCTCAACAGATCACCATACTTCACTTTGAAATAACTTCTCTGATTAGTTTTCCACCTATTTTTCATTGAAATATTTTGAAATACAAGTGTTGCACCACTGGTGCTTCAGGCTGTCCTGGCAGTATGTCAGAAGCTCCAGGGCTGCCTGTGTGTCAATTACTGTGTATATGGGTATACTATTTTTCTGGGGTGATACATGTTTTGGTAAGTTTTATTGTTCCTTACACAGCTCTATGCAGTGTAGTACAAAGTATAGATCACTCTTTGGAAATGACATCTAAGCTTCAAATAGATAGCCATAGAGAAATAGTAATGATGGAAAGACCAAAAGCATTCAATATGATCTTCCAGCTTTTGAATGCTTCTTTTTCGCTTGCTCATTCTTAAATGATACATTTAAGAGATCCTTTAAAATAGCAAATTAAGGAAATAAAGCATTTTATCACACACAGAGACCCTCACACTACATGACATAAGCCCAGATCTGTCCAACCCATATCAAAAACTTAAACCACTTGAACTAGCTGTCTTAAGATAGTTATGTTTGGTTATGCTGAAATCACTTTTCTGAATAATTAGGCTTCTGTGAGCAGCTCCAAATTACCTTTGAGTGAATTTCAGTTTAAGTCAGCTATTGATAAGAATATATAAAGTTGTAAAACTTATATAAAAACCGAGTAAACACTTGAACCCTTGGTAGCTCCCACAGGAATGGTCCAGACCACTTGACCCTATACTTTAGATGCTTAATGAGGCAGTCCTCACACAGGAAATGACTACAGGCCTTTAATAAACAGCATGGAGAGATGGGTGCTTGTGATGGGTTCCTCAGCAAGCTACTGAGGAACTTTCAACTTATATCCCATTCAGTTTTCAAGCATTCCTTGATAGTAAGGATTACAGAGAACAGAAAAATTAATACCTGCAAAAACACAGTTAGCCCCACAAGACAGCTATTTCCAAGAAAATGAAGGAGAGAAATCTTTGTCTTGCTAGCAGGCACCTTTTATTGTACTATAAAAACAAAATACTCTGATAGAGATAACAGCCTCTGAGCTAAAACAAATTCCCAATATTCACTGCAGATGTGGCATTCAGAAATTTTAAATCTTTTTATAACTAATTCTACTCACTTTGTGCAAATAGCAATTTTCAAAGACATGTAACGTGGATTTACTTCAGGAGAAATATGCCATTAGGGATATAGCTACCTCAGTAAATTTAATTTACTTTCAAAGTAGGAAAAAAAGTAAGATTTACCCAGAAATTGGTCAAAGAAGAACATCAAGAACAAAAAGGCTGAATTGAAGAGAGGGCATGATAGATCTCTGAACAATAGTGGGTGAGGCAGGTTGGTTTTGGTGCTCTCTGGGGTGCTTTGAAATCATGAAGGTAACAAAAGATGCTGTATTAGGACAGAAAAGTTGAAAATAACCTTCAAGACAAATCTTTGCTGCTGAAAGGGATCATTTTAATGTGATGTTTTATTCATAAAAAATTAATGTATGGCTCTATTCAAAGCTGCACCTGAAATGTCTCAGAGCATTTGGACAAGAAAGTAACAGCTAAATGAGTACATCCGTACAAGTATGTAGATATAAGTGTGCTCCACATCAATATAGGTCTTCTTACAGGAAAAATGAATCAGCTAGTACAGTATCAGGTATCTTTATCCTGTTAGAATTGGATCTCTGCTAGAGAATATACCAGTTTGATCACAGCTTCCTTCCTGGTGCTCCTGTTGTTCCATCAGTACTTACTTTTTGTGCATAAAATACATCTTAAAATCCCGTATATCATAGAAAATCTTATTTTAGAGCTTCTGAGACTTCTGTCCAGAGGATATTTCCTGAAGGAAAGCCTTTATTTGGTCAGATGGTCTAAGCAGGAATAGCAGTACCTTTGCTTTGAGGCTTATGCTTTTCCCATGGAGATTTATTGAGCTCTGATGTGTGTGGTCATGCGATTCTTCCTTACAACTACTCAAAGAAAGAACATCCTATTCTTCACTCCTGTTTGAAGGGCCCCAATGGACTGTTACATTCAATTAAAAAATGCAGCTCTGCCGCATATTGCAGTACGTTCCAGGAGTGTTGACTGTGAATTGAAGGATGACTTACAAACTTTTCATGTATTTTGTAAAAAACCATTAGTTCTACCTCCCCCAAACTCAACATCTGAGTTGTTAGGTTCATTTTTCACACTTTGATTTAAACAGCTTCATTTGAACAGGTAATTACTCTCTTCTCATGCTTACTTCTTCTCCATTCTCATTCCTTCAGCAAACATCCTTCCCCTCAACCTCTCCACCATCCCATTCTTTCTACTCTGCTTCCACACTGTCTGTAGACCTCAAATATCCATGTTCTGATTTTCTCTGCAACCCAGCCCTTCCATCTCTTTCCTCAAGTAGCTCTCAAATGACAGTCCTCACAACAGGACTGCAGGACAGAGCTACCTTTACCTTCCTTCTTGAGAAGTGGTGCTAAGTGAATATCAAACAGCTAATTCCAGGGCAAACCCCCAGGGCTCACAAAATCCAGCATATATTGGTCAGGGTTTTTTCTGTCATCAGTTTTCTCAGAACATAGCAGTCGTGAAATCCACAAGAGCTTCTGTACAAACCTTTCAAATCCTCGGGTGACTTCTGGAGCTAAAATGACCCACAATGAATGTCATTTCATTACCAATCTGTCATCACCAAAAGAGCACCTTTCCCAGAATTCCAGTTTGGCTCATGACAATTGTTGATTCTCTTTGTGTCATTCCCATTATTTGAACGGCCTTGTTTTTTCAGTGTCATCTAAACATAACTGGCCTGTGTTGTAATTAAACTTTGATCAAATTTTTAATGGGATCTCAGAGGAAAACAATATTTGACTAACATGTATTATTCTGCATGTATTAATCAAGTGAATTCTCGTTCAACTGACAGAATTTCACATAATAACTACTCTTCTCCATTGTTAATTAGCACAGCAGAAAAATAATAGAATCTGTTTACACTGAAATAATACTTTTGTAACCAGAATATTCTGAAAATTTTATTTTCATTTTTAACTTTGACTGGTTTTGTTTCAGGATACCATTTTTAGCCTTTCCTGATGCACATCCTTTACCTGCATCAGAGCAATTCTAAGCACAAATACAGGCTGGGTAGAGAATGGATTGAGAGGAGCTCTGAGGAGAAAGACTTGGGGGAGGTGGTGGATGAGAGGCTGGACATGACTCAGCAATGTGCACTCCCAGCCCAGAAAGCCAAACACATAGATACTGCACCGAAGGAATGTGGGCAGCACATCAAGGGAGGAGATTCCACTCCTCTGCTCCGCTCTGGTGAGACCCCACCTGCTGTGCTGCATCCAGCTCTGGGGCTCCCAACAAAAGGAGAACGTGGACCTGCTGGAGTGAGTCCAGAGGAGTGGCACACAGATGATTAATTAGAGGGATGAAACACAATCAGGATTGTTCAGCCTGGAGAAGAGGTTCCAGGGAGACCTTATGGTGGCCTTCCAATACCTAACAGGGGCCTACAGAGAGATGGAGAGGAATTTTTTCACAAGGGCATGTAGTGATGGGGCAAGGGGGAAAGGCATCAAACAAGAAAGAGAGTAGGTTTAGATTAGATATTAGGAGGAAATTCTTTGCTGTGAGGGTGGTGAGGCACTAGAACAGGTTGTCCAGAGAAGCTGTGGTTACCTCATCCCTCAAAGTGTTCAAGGCCATGGCTGGGCTTTGAACAACCTTGTCTAGGGGACAGTGTCCCTGCCCATGGCAGGGGTTTGAAACCAGCTGATCTTTAAGGTTCCTTCCAAACCATTCTATGATTCTATGAACTGAGGCTACAAGAATACATATTGCTGGGGTTCACAGTTTTAGAAGGAAGCTGAAAATTTCCAAAGTCTGGGAAAAAAAGCTAATCTGCCATATACCTTCTCCTTAGATATAAAAATTACTTCTTACATTAAGAACTCAGTGTTCAATATCTATAGGTTATATAGATATAATATAAATTTATTTAAATTCTTGAAATTTAGAAGTTATTTGATTTCAGTAGATAAGTTACCCTAACATAAAGAAAATATCCCCTAATAAAGGACTTTCAGACACACTGCAAAAGACACAGCAAGAAACAGCTCCTGGAAGTTCAAAGGAGAAACATTAAAATTAGAAATTAGGCACATTTTAAAACAGAGTATGATTAACAACTGGGAAAAGAAGTACACAAAGTGGATTCTTTACTTCTGGTAGAATACATAAGGTCACGCACTTTAGATAATAACAAGAATACTTTCATCTGTAAGCTAGAAATGACTGAGGAGGAGAAAGCTCAGTTCACATTAGTCAATCACTGTTTGACAATAAGCTACCAGTGTGAAAAAAGACAAACACTGCCCTAGAATGCATCAGCTCAATTATTTCTAGTAATGATTGGGGAAGTATTAGTACGGTGCTGATAAAGTACTGCTAAGACATCACTTCAATTATTGTGAGTAATTATGAATGCTTGTGTTCAAAAAAGATTAACTTAGGCTGGAGCAGCTGCAGAGAAGGACTACTAGGATGATGAGAAGAATGTAAAACATGTCACAAAAGGAGACAGAAAGAGCTTGTCTTGTTTAGAGAGAGGATGACTGCTATCAGTAAATATCACAGGGTTGTAAAGGAGCTGTTTAAGCCAAAAGACAACCATGGTATAAGAACAAAGGGTTGAAACTGGACTTGAATAAATTTACTCTAATTTAGATCCTTTTTAATCACTAGGCAAATGAAGCATTGAAACAATTTTGCAATAGGAATTTAGGAGATAAACGACTATAACCAGCTTTAAGATGGAGCTTAAATCCACACACATTCAAGCTACAGCGTCATTATCACGGCTCCTGCAGCACCAGGGACCAGAGCCAAACTGAAAGGTTTCCTCCTGGGGATGGAACCCTGGCATCACTGGGATCATGTGCCAAAATGGGCCAAACCACCCCAAACTGCAGGGCCTGCTGAAACCAACATCATGCATAAATTGTGAATAAGCCCTGAGGTTGTTATTACAATAACTTATCTTTGCTTAAAAAATAGAAAATTATATCTACCTACAAGCAGCACTGTTTCCAGGTTTTCTGTTAATGTCAGAAAATCACTTTTAAAAACTAATCACTCATTTAATTTTTCCAAAGCAAAGCCCAAATTACACTGAAAATGTGGACTTGTACCAAGGTTCATACACAAAAAGGTAGTATTTAGATCATGCTGCCAGAAGTAAGAATTACATGGATATCAAATGAATATTTGCCATTTCTCTTGTGCTTTATGTGAGTAGGAAGTATGGCTTCAGCAACAAAGTCAGGTTAACACTCACTAATAGTGGTTCAACTTAATGTTGTCTGCCTTGTTTAAATAAATTCTGCTGCAAGTACCTTTCTGGTTGCATATGAAGTGATGAAGCAGTGCTTTAATAGCAATCTAGCTGCAAAATGGTCATAGATTATTTTCCAAACTCCTTCTGTTTATCATAGAAGGTCATTTCATTACACTGGTTTCCTGAAACCATTCAGATTTATTATTTGTCTTCAGGGCACAAAAATACAAAATCTGCTTATGAAGACTCTAAGCTATTTTCCCTTGTATTAGAATAATTTCTAAACTACTTATATCTTCCTACTGTTTCTTGAATGCCTACTCTAATTAGATTGACAGCTTCTCACTTTGTTGTTCTGAAAACTGTAGGACTGCATTTAAAAAAACCCAACCAAACACTTCAAGAAACAAACTGCAAATAACATGGATGGGGATTTAAAGTGCAAATTCCCTTGTGTTTAGAATTATTACTAAGTTTAATTAATTTAGTTTTAATTCAATAATAATAACAATAATAATTCATTATTATTATTATTATTATTATTCACATGAACAAGCTTTCTCGTTCCTGTGGTTGTGTAACACATAAAACCATGCCTACACTTATTTCCTCTGAAAATATCTATTTGACTAAATCCCATTTTTAACCACTCCAGAGTTCATGATTTTTTCTCTGGTGCAAGTATTTGTCTTCAAGATGTTTTGGGGAGGGAGGGTTTGTGACAAATAAAGCAGTGGGAATATATTTTCTTTTACTCATAAAAAAAGGAGGAAATTATTTTCAATTGTAAAAGACAATGAAAAGAAAGACAAAACAGAATCTTTAGTTATTTTTATTAGACTATGATGCATGAAAGTGAGCACTACTTGAGTGAGTTTTTAACATGTTTTCATATTTGGGTAGGATTTTTTAAATAACTGGCATTGCTTTTGAAGATATTTATATTTCATTTATAACAAAAGATCTAGTGTAAGCACAGGAGCTTATAAAGCATGCCACAAGATTACAATTGGTAGTACCAAAGAACCAAGACTCTCTCATAACTGGTCAGCAGATGCCTCTGTTGGAAACTGCAAATGAATTCAGTTCAAAATTAAATGCTTTCTGAGTCATTCCCTAGAGACTGGAATTCAGCCTTTAAATACACATGAGAAACCATCAAATGTGAGTCAATAAAACAATGCATGAAAAGCCACTTGTCCTGGCGAGACTCTTCTACACCCAGCTTTTTAGAAAGTACTTCAGAGGGTTTGCAACAGCACGAATTCCACAGCCAGCATAAAACCACATCATGTTAACAGTAACCTTTCCTCCTTTTTCTCGGCCGGTGCCAACAGGGTGACATTAAATACAATTTCACTTAAATAAATTCACTTATTAAATAAAAAAAGTTGCTTCCCGCAATTCCAAAGCTACGTTAAAAGGAGACTGAAGCTGCACTGCACTTTAGCTATTCCCAAAGCTGAACTATGAAGCTGTTTGTTACCAAAGGCAGACAATACCCTGAGCCTCTGCAGGAGAAAAGGCAGGGTGGGACTGCTCCAGGCACAGGCAATGCAGACGTGCCTGCCCACGAGGGAGGGCTCTGGGCTCCTCGCAGGCGGTGCAGGTTGGCCAGCCCACGGCATGGGACATGTGTCCACCTCAGGACATTTCATCTCCACGTGTCACCAGCCAAAGAAAATTAACCAGGCTGACCTTACCTCATCTTTGGGAAGGGACAGAAAGGGCTCTTATCCAGAGTCAGAGTTTTATTACTATTTTACTTAAAGGACAAGCTTTACTTCTGACCGATTTGTAAATTCATGCTTTGGATATTAACTAAAGTAATTAATCAGCCTCCAGTATCAATACAGGCTGGGGGATGAACAGATGGAGAGCAGCTCTGCCAAGAAGCACTTGTGGGGGCTGGAGGGGGAAAAGCTGGACATGATCAGCAATGTGCACTTGCAGCCCAGAAATCCAAACCTGTCCTGGACTGCATCCCCAGCAGTGCGGGCAGCAGGGCAAGGGAGGGATTCTGCCCTCTGCTCTGCTCAGATCTCACCTGGAGATCTGCATCCAGCCCAGGGGCTCTCAGCACAGGAAGAGCATTGACCTGTTGGACCAAGTCCCGAGGAGGGACACAGACAAGTCAGAGGATTGGGGCACCTCTCCTCTGAAGTCAGGCTGAGACAATTTGGGCTGTTCAGCCCAGAGAAGAGAAGGCTCCAGGGAGACCTTCCAATAGCTGAAGGGAGCCTACAACAAAGATGGAGAGAGGATATTTGCAACAGCATGTAGTGACAAGAAAAAGGTGAATGGCTTCAAACCCAGAGTAAGTTTAGTTTAGACATTAGGAAGAAATTCTTTGCTGTGAGAGTGGTGAGACACTGGAACAGGCTGCCCAAAGTTGTGGATGTTGCATCCCTAGAAATGTCCAAGGCCAAGTCAGATGGGGCTTTGAGCAATTGGGTCTAGTGAAAGGTGTCCATGACAGGAGCAGTTGAATCTTTAGGATCCTTCCCAAACCAGGCCATTCTACGATGATTCTGTGATCATAGGTTTACCAGATGGAAGCCCTCTGCTATGGGCCAGAGATCTTATTCCACTGACTTCTTTGTATTAAACTTTTAATATTCTCATAACATGCTTGAGGTAGACAGCTTTTTTCCCATGGACTATTGCACACTTCTTATGGTGACAGCTTAGATCTTAAAAGCTAGATTTCTAGGGAACATCCCAATCAATTAAATTTAAAATGGTTCATACGCTGTTACATCAAATCCTATGTAGTGAAATATCCTAGTTTACAAAGTCCCTCAGTCTCCATGAGCCAATCTGTCCCACTCCTGTGAGTTCCCTGTGTCTAGGGGTTTTTTTGTGTAAAGTGCTCACCACGACATCCTGCCATAACTGAATGTGACAGATGTCCTTCAAATCTCATATGGATGAACAGCAGCAAGCATCAGAAAATTGCATCTCCAGAACTACTTTGCATTTCAATCAGTCCTTGGAAAACAGGGCACCTGAAGGCATGGCTGTGGTTGTGTGTGAATGCCTGAGCCACACAGCCAAGGTCCCCCAAGCTATACACAGCAAAATTGAAGTCCCTAATGGAAGGATGCTCAGACATAGGCTGAGGAGATCCACCTAGGAGTAAAGCACAGAAGAAAACTCTAAACTTTCCTGGTTTTAAAAACAAACAAAAAAAAAATCGGTAACTAAATTCCTCACAAATGTTTCCAGAATAAAGAATGTTACTGAATTTTACATATCCTGCTCAGCATATTTAAGTGGAGAAAAAATAAACATCTATTTGTCCCATACTTACCAAAAGTCCTTTAGATTATCACATCTGTCTGATAAATTGTTCAGAGGAAATCTGAATTCCATACTCATGCTAAATCTCTACCCAAACTTTCATCAGAAGCTAGCACACACCTCTTTGATGGTCTCAGGGAAAATTGCAGCTAAAGCACATTTCAGTTTATTTGGTTGAACCCTTGGCAGATTATGACTGAAAGTTTTTTAAAGAGTTCATTACATCTTTGCCCTCCTTAAGCAAAGGTTATCACAAAGATGCCTGTTTGAGTGAATTATGACTACTGGGTGGTCACTAGTGCCTATGATATTACTTATTACATGCTCAGTGATAAATTTAAATCAGTAGATAACAAGGAGAAATCTCTCCCAAGACCTTAATTAAAGAATCTAAAAATAGCAAAATTACACTTACAGGGAGAAAATTAGAAGCTTAATGTATACATGTGCTGAGCAAGCAGATGGTATATTTCAGGAAATTCACTATTCACATCAAAATTAAAAATTTAAACTTAATTCCTCTAAAATTTAAAACTTGCAGGATGAAACAATTCTTAAAGATTTTTTTTTTAATCTAGACTTCATTAATGTTCATATTCTTCATCTTAAGAGCTAATGCTGTCAGCATTTATTGATTCAGCCTTCTAATAATTACATCATCCTTCCCGCATGTCAGAGACTGTCAAGGTGACTATGATGCCACATGACTGGAGTATGACTCCAGTGTCACAAAGTATTCGAGTCACTATGTTATCCAGAAACAGACATATAGCAAATCTCAGAGTGATAGAGAAGAAAAATACTGACTTTATTAATAAACTGCTATGCAAAATGTTTTATCACTTGTTGTAGTGCTGCCAAAATAGCCTCGTCAAGTAATTATTTAAATAGTTTTATTTAAATAAACTACAGCTCAGTGAAAGTGCTTTGAACAACATCACATCTTCCCCAAAACACCACAAGATCTTTCAACATTCAGCTATTTAATTTAATGTTATTTGGGAAAAAAAATCCAACTGTCACACAGCTGCAAAGTATCTTTACTTTCCTGCAATGAGTACTTGTGTATCCACTGCATTTCTTCTAAAGGTTTTTTTGTTCCTTCACACACTCAAACAGCTCAAGCTAAGGCTTATGAAGTTACAATTGCTTTGGTTACCAATTGTAATAATTGCATTATTTTTCCTAAGGGTTGAAATGAGGCAAGAATTACAGTATATTGACTCAGTTGATAAATTTAAATAAATCTTTGCTTAAGGCTTTCAATATCTTGAAGTTATAGTTTTGACCTAAAAGACATATTTCCTTTCTTTTCAGAAGCAAAAGCCAGTGTTCAAATGACAGTATGTCCAGTAGGTCACCAAAACCAATGAAATTCAAGCAGCAGATGAACTACCAAAGTATTAAAATAAAGTATTTATTTTGTTATAGAAACTTAAAATCATCATTTTTCTCCCTCTCTTTCACGAGCTTTAAAAAGTAAGGTGCAAAGCCACACCCAGACTGACATGACCTGGAATAATGGACTTCATTCAGTAGCAAAATCCAGCAGAGCAGAACTTCTCCAAGGCATAAGGACTTCATGTGAAGGTCTGCAGAGTTTCCTCCTGAGGATTTTGTATCAAGGAGGAATGGACTGAGAAGCTCCTGTGAGGGGATGCTCACTTACGAGCAAGCACATTTTAGATACTTTACAAATTTCATTTCAAACTAACCCAAAGTTTTCTAAGCTCAGTAATCAGCAAATATCCCTTTTAGCCATGGCACAAGCTGTAGAATTGACCTTGCCCATGCAATGGGAGAACCCTTCTTCTCTCCACCTGCCAACAGTGCTGGCCATAGAGGAGCTGGAGCAGCACAGGGAGACCCTGCCCTTCCCTCCTGTGCCCCAGGACAGCGAGGAGCTGGCCCTGCTCCCACTGCCAGCATGAACCCAGTAACCTCCTTCTCTAGTTCAGGTATTTTAGCCCCTGATAAAGATGCAACCCTACCAATCACTCCCTACAAAAAGCAATTGCCTTTTGCTGGTATATTCTTGAAAATTGGGATATTCCTTTTAGGAGATTTGGAGCAGATTTTTCTTGCGAACCATCTCTGAAAACACACAAATGATTATCAGTCACAACACTGAAGAGACAAGAAAACAGTGAGTTCAGCTGGTAGGACAGGTGATGATCAGGATATAACAGAGGGCTTCATTTTCCTGTAAGCCGGATTTTTCACCACATACAATCAACTCCACTTCGAAATGTGGCAAATTGGCAGATATGGGGGAAGCAGTCTGATGACATTTGTTTGTCATAATATGCCAGAAATTAGTTTACAAACTTGTCTTCAAAATTATGATAAAAGCAATTTCCCAATACCATTTCACATTTGCGAGAGGCTTCAATGCATCTTAATTGATGAAGTCCAAGCGCTCAGTAATTTTTGCTTGAATATGCTATTGCATCCTGACAAACACAAAATGCAGGGAAAATAACAGGCTTGCCACAGCCAGAAAGTCAGGAGAAGGGGCTTTGACTGATTGTCACTGCACAACTCATGACTATGAGGCATCACAGAACCAGGCTCTGGACAAGAAGCGATGCAGGCAGGCACACTGGCAGTGTGAAGTTCATGCAGCCATGGGAACTACTGCTTGAGCTATTGTGAGGCATACACACACAAAATGCAATTTTAAGATGGCCCAAATTTCTAGATGATGGCCTTTTTTCTAGCTTTATTAAAGATACCTTTCTGTTACTACAAGTTACCATGCAGCTCCAGCCTGTCAATCCAGTTGAATGCAGCTCTCAAGGCATAATGACATCTTTTAGAAAGTATTTTGTTATTGTTATTGCAATCAATGAAGGCTTAATTCATTTTTCCTTGACTTTTCTGCACTATTATCTGTATTATAATAACAGTCAAGAACAGTAAAGATTGTTTTTTTATTGTGCCAGCATGTCTGTTCAGAATAATAAAGAAGAAAGTCCTTGCTTTAGAGATCACACTCTAGATGGTGAACAAATAGGACAAACGTTATTGCTAAGAAAATAAAACAATAACAAAAGATAATTGAGTCATACAGAGGCATTTCTCTAATCAATGGCAAACAAGAGTAATTTACCCACTATAAAAACAAAGATGGATTTGAAGGCAAGATTTAGAATCATATAATCATTAAGGTTAGAAAACATCTCTAAAATCAAGTCCAACTTTTAACCAAATACTAACATGCCCACTAAACCGTATCACAAAGTGACACATCAACTAATTTTTTTAATACTTCCAGGCATAGCAACTCTACCACTTCCCTGGGGGCTCTCTTTAAATGCTTAACCATCCTTTCAGTGAAGAAATTTTTCCTAATACCCAATCTAAACATCCCTTGGCACAACCTGAAACTGTTTATCCTTCTCCTGTCACTTTTTGCCTGGGAGAAGAGACTGACTCCCACCTCACCACCATCTCCTCTCAGGCAGCTGTAGAGAGTGCTAAGGTTCCTCCAAGCCTCCTTTTCTCCAGGCTGAACACCCCCAGCTCCCTCAGCTGGTCTGCATCAGACTTGTGCTCCAGGCTCTTCCCCAGCTCTGTTCCCTTCTCTGAACTCATTCCAGCACCTCAATGTCTGCTTGTAATGAGGGGCCCAAAACCCAACACAGGATTCGAGGTGTGGCATCACCAGTGCCAAGTACATGGGAACAATCACTGCCCTGGTCCTGCTGGCCACACTGTTTCTTATACAAGCCAGGATGCCACTGGTGTTCTTGGCCAGCCAGGCACACACTGATCATGGTCAGCTGACTGTGGACCAGCACCCCCCAGTCCTTTTCTCATGGGCATCAGCTTTTTTACAAAACATGAAAATTTGGAATATGTTGGTTAACAGCACTTAAAAGTGCACTGGTTGAACATGGTACTTGAAATCAGGACGAAAAAAGGAGAGTGAGGAATAAATGTGTATGTCTCTATAGATGGGGGTGTGTGTACCTGTTTATATATTATTTTCCATTATTAAAGGACCTACAATTTGCACAGTTCAAAAGGTGTTTCAAATTACATTCAATATTCACATAGATAAAAATCACCAACTTGACACAATGAATATTTAATGTCTTAATATATTTTGAATGAAATCCCCACCTTATTGGAGTCAGGAATATTCTTAGAGGTATGAGGTGTAGCAAAAACACCGATCAGATCAGAGACTTTTACCTAAGTAGTCTTACTACATACATTTTATAAAAAATTAGGATGCAATTGAAAAAGATCACATTAAAATTCAATTATTCTCTAGCTTTTCCCCATACCATTTTCTGGTGTCCCAGGGAAGAAAAAAAAGGATCTATATAAGACCTGAAGAAAACATCACTACTGAGTAAATGCACTTGCTAAATTGGACCAAAATTGGCCCCAACACTTCAATTAGCACTGGTTTTGGCTGTGTAAAAGTATTTCTAAAGGCATTTTCTTGTTTACAAACTCTAGGGGCCCCTTTACAAGCATTGGCACATGGAAAATGCTCCTCTGTGTCTCCAGTGCCATCATTACTCCAATGCAAAGCCTTAAGTGTTGCCTGTAGAATTAAACACTCACCTGCACCCGCTATTCAGAGCTAAGAAATAAAAGAAATATTACATGTGCCACACCTCTAAGGAGGTTCGTTCTCCTTTTCAGCCTTGACCACACAAATGTTAGCAGGAGCTAGAGGTATATTTAAAAGGTTAAAAGCTTGGAATGTTTTACCATCATCTTCATAGTGCTCCAGACATTTGAAATAAATTGTGGACTAACTCAGAGCTTCTCAAGAGATTAGGCAAAATTGGATTTTGATGTCCAATAGCTGCTGCTGCAGCTACTGCCACGGCTGGAGTTAGGCAAACCTGACAAGTCCAAGAGTAGTTGTGGAAAAGGATGAAACTGGTCAGGGTGATTGGACTGAGTGAAACTAGCCTAAAACAAGGCAAATTTAAGTATTTTCTGTGTAGGCTCCCTCTCCAGTTAGCTTGTTCCTCCAACCTTGGGGCTTTGGTGTCTGCCTTATCCGATTACACGTGGGGAATTTTCTTCCTCAGCAGTTAAAATACTTGGGGACAGAGTTCCTTGTCAGGCAAGCATGGGTAATTACTGCCTATGCCATGATAATGAATATATGTTGTATTAATAAAGCTGAAACCCTTTGCACAAGGCACATAAGATAGCAAATCACTTGCAGAACTGGTCAACTTTTGGCCATGAAGACAATTAAGTAGTAATTAACATTATGACACACAGACTTTGAAAGTTTTATCATCATTATGGTTTCCTTACATACCATTTGTAGGTGGAAGTATCTTAAACTACACTCAAATGTAAACTTTCTTGACCAATGTCAGTTTCACATCAACTCACTATTTAATTGACTGTTAACAAATTCTTCAAGATATGACTGCTATACAGATATTTTATCTTCCTGTTAATTGGTAATTATGCATTGGCAGAAAAATCACTGTTTCTTTCCAATTATTCCAGAACTCGGTGATTATTTAAACTTTGCTAATTAGCAGCGGAGGGCTGTTACATCTTCTGGGCAAATTGTATTTGATAATCGCTATTAAAATATACATGGCAGTAGTTGACTTGTAACAAGAAAAAAAAAAAGAAAAAAAAGTGGCAGTTCAAAGGGTATTAGATACAGCACAAGGCAAATGGGGGCCTATTAAAATTTCCCCAACTGTTCTAATGAGAATGCCGAGGGTCATTTCTTCCTCGTTTACCATCTGTTTGGTTTCTGGCAAATATCTCTGGTGTGAAGGGAGGGTCCTGGAGCCCATTTGGCTTGTCACAAAGTAAACCAGGGATCTACAGCAATTTCAGTAAGTTACAAAACCGCACTTCAAGATCAACAGCATAGCTGAAAACTTTTTTAAGAGCTATCATTTACCGACTATTCCTTATTTTTAGAGCTATGAGCAAGCACAGAGAGGCAGACGGAGTAGGGGAGATCAATTTTATAGGCTCACCTATAAAGAAAGATAATGCAACAGTTGGCCTTTTTCCATTTCACAGTGTTAGTGGAGGATATTTTCCTTTATATGTCACAATCTGAAAGCAAAACATTGTCCCAGAAGCATCGGCATTTGAGCATAATCTGATGCCAAAACCAAACCTCTGAAAGCTCAAACCCCATCCAGGATGAGGAGAAGCCTTGGGTGTCTTCAATGCAGGGCCCAGACCCAGGCACTGACAGAGCTGGGGCACACTGTGGTACCCCCTTGGACATAACACTGTGTGTGTCCATCAGCTACCCAGGCACCCTCTTTGCCCTTTTTCATCTGGAGATGAAACCAGCATGAAGCAGCATCCCCTACAGCAACTCTGCCCTGAGCCTGCTCGGAGCCAAAGTGATAACGGGACCTGGAAACCATTTTTTTATTTTTCCCCAGTTCCCAACCCATACAGGTCCAGATCAAAATGATCCTGCCTCTCCCCCTTGAGAGGGGGTTTTGGTCAGCTATGCAATCACACATGTAACCAAAATACCCAGTGGAGGATTATGTGAAGGCTGCTTTAATCCTGTTGAAAGGCAAAAGAATAGTAAAAAGAAAAGAGTATAAGATAATTTATGTGGCATTACATTATATCTGGCAATTGGTCTTTCTAGTATTTTTTCTAGGAAATGTATTTATTCACCACATTTCAAAGAATATTTTTAACTACTCAATTTTTTAAATCCCAGAGAGTCAATGTATTACTTAAAATATGTATGATCATCTTCATGATACAGAAACAAAGAATTGCAAAAGAGAAGAGACTGCAATATCACCTTTCATCTTCTATCTTCTGCTTTCTAGCAAAAGAAGATGTAAGTTCAGGCACTAAAATGTTTCCAGGTAACATCACTCTCCTAGTTTCTTATAAAGTAGCCCACACAGTTAAACAAAATCTAGATTTCAGGAGGAGTTTATGACCTCACAGTAGAATGGAGTTATGTGTTTTAAATTATTGCAAATTACAAGTTGTGTAAATCTAGACAGAATATAAACAAAAAAATGTTGTTATCCAATTAGGCTCATGGCAACATTTCCAGTGTAATGAGAGCTCGGAGTCCACTGTCTCTACTACAACAGAAGCTGCAGACTTCCAAGAGAACCTTTGCAATTTAGGTTGGAGGGTTAATGCATATATAAATGTTATCATGAAATTACTTGTTAATTCGGCATTTACTAAAAGGTACACATCAGTGTAGTGATTATGATTTTGCATAAAATTAAGTTTTGGGGGGCTTAGCTAGAAAGGCTCACGTTTCCCACCGCAGTTTGTAAGAAACTAATTACACCAAACTTAAATATAATTTGTCATGTATTCATCCTGTGAAAAGCTACCAGGGAGCCAGGAAGGCTTGGGAAGAAGCGGAGGTGCAGTGAGAGTGGCAGGTCAAAGGCAGGCTTTGATGTGCACAGCCCAGCACATCTGCCTGCTCAGCCTGCCTGTCACCAGGATGATCCTGTGTAATGAGACAGATTCAGGTCCTCAGCTCACAGCGCTCCTTATCGCTGGCTGAGGGATTAGGCTGTAATCTTCTCCTTTAATTGTAGGAAGGATACCGTGCTCCCTGCTCTCTGCTTTCCAGAGCACACAGCTTTGGACAAGCCATGCCGTGTTTTCCTACTTCTGCCAAGCCACAGAGTGGTTCCGGTACCACCCACCAAATTATTTATCCTTTCTCTTGATTGGAAGCAATCATTCCCATCAAACCCACCACATTTGTAGCTTTCTAACTTTTTTTTTGTTTTCAGTACTCTTGCCTCTCACTTTCCTCTTTTATACTTGGACTAAGCAGTGAGAGCCCCGAAATGACTGTATGGGAGATTAGTCTTGGTGGGCTGGTAAACCCCAGAGCACAGCCAGATGACCCAAGCTGTTGAAAAAAAGGCCAAACAACAAGAAGAAGTCTCAGAGACAAAAGCAGAAGAAAGGAGAAGCACTGATGGATAAAGAGATCCCACAGAAGTCCGAAATGTGTCTCCAGAGATGAACAGCGTACGAATAAACTGAGGGCTACTGAGGGGAGACAGAGTGGGATTGCCCTTCAGCCAACAACACTGAAGGATGTTGGAACACTTCCACATACAAACCACACTGATCAGGAAACTAGAGTGGAAATGACACTGGAGAGATGCAGCTGAGGGTATCTGTTGTATCAGGGAAGCTAATGAAGAAAGAAACAGTCTTCTTAAAAGCTACTTTTGAGGATAATTTCTTTGCCAAAGGATCCTCCCAGCTTGGTTAGTGAAATTTCAACACATTTATGTTTGATCCCAGTTCTAATTTTAGCTTTACAATTTTAGTTTTATCTTAACCTGAACCCAGAAAATGGTTCAGCCTAGGACAAAACATTATTATTTATGACCGCTATTAACTTTTATAGCCAAAACCTCACACATTTCTCCCCAAAAATTTGTTAGAAGGTTTCCCAAATAAAAATTTCAACAGGCTTCATGTCAATGTAATCTCACAGAGGAAATCAGGAAATATTTCTTTCCCTACACAACATGAACTGAAGAAGAAAGAAAACATAACCCTAAGAATTGAAATATTTTATCTTTTTTCTTCAAAGCTTCTTGACTCAGTTAACTGTGATAACTGACAATGATTGTGTCTCCATCAAGCAACTTCCTAAAAGGTAAAATATAATTGTAGTCACAACACAGTAACTCAGCACTGAAGAGACATATATGTATGTTAGGGAGACTTCAAATTGTCAGGCAATCTGGAAGATTATGATAATCTAGCATGACCTCCTGTGTGAGACAGACAAGAGCATTTCAATGGTAATATTGCAAGGGAGAAAAAATATTCTTCCCTGCACCATAAGCAACCACTATCAACCCAATTTCAGAACATTACTATCTTCAGGTTTTAAAGGCCCAGCTTTGCACCCCACCCCCATCTAATCTATGGTAAACCACATAAATCTTTGAATTGAGGTCTCTGAACCTGACTAGTCCTCAACATTAAAAAAACATAATAATTTCCAGCAAGCTAAATCTAACTTGAATATCACAATCACTTGCCTCAAAGGAGGAACAGCTTCTTTGCTGGTTGGAAATGATGACACAACAGATGGATCCGGGGTTTCTGGAGAAAGTGCTTGTTTTCTTCAGAAAACAAAACAATGTCACTCCCACCTACTATTTTACTAAACAACATATTAAATACTGTGGTGGCTGCTCTATTTTTCTACTGAAAATGGTGGGTTTTAAAATATTGTTACTTTTTAAAACTACCAAATAATTTTTAAAAGCATATCATTTACATACTAAACACTTTTTAGAAGAGGCCAGCCTTCTCATCTCTCACTGCAAAGTAGAGATAGGAAAAGTTTATGTAGTTCTTAGTCCTGGGAGCCATCAGTACATCATAGATTGAGCATTCATATAAAATTGTATTTAAAAGTCATTGCCATTTTTCCTTCTCTGTTGACTTTTTACTGTGAATTCAAAGACACTGCACAAGAGCATCATCTGTTATGAAACATTTGGATTGGGCTTTTTTTGTTTTTTCAATGAATATACAAGCTTGGGGAGTAGCAAAGAAAAACAGCAAAATGAGACTTTTATTTGAAATATTTTGTAACTAACACTGTAACACAACTGACCCTACAGTTTACCCACAGAAAGTTTAAAAAAAAAATCAGAGATGACAGCACTTTTTCTCTGACATTGATGGAGGCATGCTCAAGACAGAGCATCAGATCTCCCCAGGCATGATATTTGAGAATTTGTATTGATGAGCAAAATGAAGTAGCTTCAACTCCGCATGACTTTTTTTGTATCACTTTGACTTTTGCATTTTTCCAGCCTGTAGGCTTGGAGCTTTTTTTGGATACAGAACACACGTCACCAGTTTAATTGTTGGTTATCTTACAGTGACAGAATGGTCAAAGTAACACATCAAGAGCTAGAGAATGACCCTTGGCAAGTTAAAGAAGGCCACATTGTTTTTTCTGTCACACATCACTTGTTACTTTAACATCTGTCTCAATAAAAAATCAGATGGAACAGCCTTATTCTACATATGAAGATACATATTTAGGGAAAAAATACAGACATTCTTTGTAAATACACAGAGCTTAATTGTCATTCTTAAATGCTTATATGTAATTAAACATGACCTGTATACTTTGCCCAGTGAGTTTGCCATGATCTGCCCAATGATGTGATACAAACACTTATTTTACAGCAAGGTAATAGCTTGCCAGTAACTTGACCATCCCAGAAATTTCACACTGATAATTATTTTCTGTCTTGCTTACTTCATCAGATCCCATTCATCCTGTAAACAGCACAGTGGGGAAGAAGAAAAAACAGCACAAATTCTTCCAGAAAAGAGAATCTTTCAGTGCCTTTTGCACAAGGCATGAAATACCTGTGCCAGGCATGCTCTTCCCTTTGAAAGGCTGAGCAAAAAGTCTGAGGTTGAACAGTGGTGTTATCCACAGAAGCAAAACCCTTCTCAAATTATCCCCCAATACAGTTTTAAATAATGTGCTATTTATATTACATTCTTTCATTTACAAGCAAATGTACATCTGCTGGATGACACTCAAATGCCCAGACCACTCATGTTCTACATGCATTACAACAAAAGCAAGTACCATGAGAGGTTATTATGAAGAAAGTACTAAATTCTGACCCAGGAAGACAAATTAGCATTTAAACATGCTCCTGCAAGTGCAGTGCAGTTGGTGTCCCACACAACTGGTACCTGTTTTTGTACCTTGATCATAGACTGCTTGTTAGGGTCACCGAGTTCCTCCAATTGGAGGAAGGCAATTCTTACTATTATTTGTAAGGATATAAAAAATGCTACCAAATAACAAACTGCAGAAGGTATAGCTGTCAATTACTTGCACAAATTTAGAAGGGATTATTTTAAAAATGTTTGTCCTTAGTGCAGCTGCTACTGCTGAGGGCTACAGCAGAACCAGAAATACAGGATAATTCTGCAAAACCTATCATACCCCTTTTACTACAATTCTGCTTTTTGGACATGGTAAATCATTGGGTGTATAAAATATCTTGAACAGCATTCTGGTTTTAAGGAAGATGCTATTAACTGAATAGCAAAGTAGGTTGACATAAACTTAAAGGAAACAGGTTTTCAGCCCAAGAAAGAGTTAGAGGCTTTGGGCTAAATACTTCAGTTTATACAAAACGTCACACAATTTAGAAATGGTTCTTTAAAATAATTTATCTGCTGAGGCTTTTCTCTCCTAAAATTTATATAATAATTTTTTTTTAATTTATATAAAATTTATATAATTCAGCATACTAATACTAGAGCTGAGCAAAGATGAAGGTGGTACAGGAAGTAATAAAAGCTGTCTAAAAGCCACCACTGCCTTATCTCACTGACTCCCACTGACTTCTATGTATTATTGATTACTCTGTCTAAATTAACCTGTTCTGGTAATTGTGTTGATACTGATGTCCTCTGTAAAACCAAGTATCCATTATCCTGGGTTGCAGAAAGTAAATTACACTGGACTTACCAAATCCAAAAGCACTGGAACCACCAACACTCTGGGAAGCCTGAACACTGGTAGAGGTGTAGAGCCCAGTTACCAGTAAGCCATCAAAGAAGGTACTTGTCGAAATAGTCACTGAAATGAGAGAAAATAAAATATGTGTAAATATTATAGTTGTGATCCTATACATGTTCTGTGAGCAGGCTCTTGCTCTTGAATGAGATCCCATCATACAGTCCAGCAAATCCACCTAAATTCCCCCAATATTTATACTTTTACTTTCAGTTGGTGCTTCGGAAGTTGCCTTTGCCAGAAGTATAAACTATGTTAAAAAACAACACACTGGAATGTATGTCTTATAAGCAATTGGGAGGACATTAGAGTGTAGTAAAAGCAATGAAATAACCAGGATTATGGTACTGTTCTTTCTGGACCTAAAGAGAATGCCAAGTTACAGTTATCACACTCATTACAGTATTACACATTTAAGTTATATGGGCATCTGAGACATTACAGATTGTGTGTATTTAAATAGCTCAGAAATGTATTTTTAATAGATTCCTAACTAATAGCAGAAGACATCCAAATAGCAACTACAAGTAACATTTGAATCTATATGTTCTTTGTTAAAATAGACAATTCTTGCAGCATTTATTTAATTCTTGTACACACTAATTCTCACATCTTTACGTTGGTGTGATTGACAAGGTAACGTACTAGGGAAGTTGATATAATTGATATAGTTGATATAATCTTTCACCTAAGCTTTCGAAATTCTCTGTCATAAGATCCTTCTGAACAAATTGTCTGGCAGATGGCTCAATAAACACACCACAGGATGGGGGCTCACAGGTCAGGCACACAGGGTTACAGTGACTGGGGCAACATCAGACTGGGGACCTGTCATTGGTGGGGTTCCACAAGGCTCCATCCTTGGCCCTGTGCTCTTCCACATCTTCATAAATGATTTGGACACAGGACAGGAGGGGATACTGAGCAAGTTCAGAGATCATACAAAATTGGGAGAAGCTGCTGACTCCCTACAAGGTGGAGAGGCCCTGCAGAGAGACCTCAGCAAATCAGAGGGCTGGGCAGTCACCAAACACATGAATATCAATAAAACAAAAAGCTCTGCCTGCTGAAGAAGTCTTATGACTTGCAGCCTCATACACTGAAAATGCATCCAGGCCTCAGTTTTCACACTCATTCTGCTTTCATACCTCAGTCCTTTCTATTCCCTTAACTCGGAGAGATCAGTGCTTGTCAGGGATTGCTGATAAACTCTGATCACTCCCTAAATCATATTCTACATGCCTATATTTCTCTCTCTTGCTGGGGACATCATGAGCCAGTGACTGCCCAGGAAACTGAAGCAAGGTACTGCTAGGACATTCACTGGTGATACACATTCAGCAGAGAAATTGTTGGGTTTATTAAATCCTAATAGTCATTTAGTGTTTCCTCTGTGGTACACATTCGTTTTAAACTTAGTGTTTAATATTTTTAAAAAGATATAAATGTTGACAGTGTCTTAATTTACTTTGAGCAGAGGAGCAGTATTTACCGTGTTTAATTTATCCTTCAACTCTTTGTATTTAATTATCTTCCTTTCTTTGATTATTAAATACTATACTGAATAAGCCCTCAATCCAGCTTTTCTGCTCCCATGACTCCAAATTTCAGTGTTTTGCAATAGACACTTCCCCGAATTCAGATGCAGGTTCAGAGCCATATGTTCAATTTTAAGAACAGACTATTTCTGATACATGTTAAAAGAACAGCAAAAGACTCTAGATTTTTTTTTTAATAAAAGATGTATTAAGAAGAGTAAAATAAAATCAAACAAGCAAACAATGAATATTTCTTGCATTTGATGATAAAGTGGTGAATAATACATGACCTTTTCTTCCCTTTATGCCTTTAAACCAACAAAGAGGCAAAACATATGTTGAAAAGTATGCCTATGTGTTATTTTTGAAGACTTGGCAAAAGAGTCAGTGAAAAGCATTGATAGAAGGGCACTGGGCCAGTACTTTGCTGCCATTTTGTCTCCCTGTGGGGAAGCATCTTATTCTTTACTGGATAGATATAATGCAAAAGCCTACTGTGAACAGGTGACCAGTTTCTCTGTGGGAAAGAAGTGATATTTCACAATGCCTGTATTTGACTTTGGACATATTTGTGTGATTGTCAACCCTCATTTTACATAAGCATGTAATAGGTCAATTTTTATTGTTGAAAAATTTCCAACACAGTATGTGTCCCTCATTAAGCCTCTGGGAAACTGCACAACGCCTCTAGCACATTTTTTTAAAAACAGAGCACTAGGCTGTTATTATACATGTGTCATACATTTCAGAATAATTTCATAGTTCTTCAAGAGAAAAAAAATTAATCACGACATTCTCAGTGATGATTTTTTTTCTACTCACTGGTGAAATACATCAAATTCCCATAAAATGAAAGAAATACACAATGCCAAGTGATAACAACCAAGAACAAGAAAGCTGTGCTAATTTACATCCCAGCAGCAGAATTGTGATTTTATATAGGGACTAGGGCTTGTTACCATGGGGTCTTAAATTCCTCTTCCAAAAGCAACAAGAAGTTTCCTCCACCAGACTTTGATTGTGCCTTCACACTGGCTCACCCCATGTGTAGTTGATGCCAAATATCTGGCACTACAGAAGCAAGGACCAATGTCACGACCCACTGGGACTTTGGAAAACATCAGGAAGGACACAGCTGCACAGAGCACCCAGGGCTGGGCAGGCAAGGAGGGCTCTGGCACTGCCCCACTGCTGCCCCATGGCACCCAAGGGGCAGCACAGCCCCAGGTGCCATCTGAGAGCCCCAGCAGGCACTGCTCCATCCTCAACAAGACCCTTCTGTGGGAGGAGAATTTGGTGAGTGAAGCAGCGAGGAGGCCTTCCTGTCACTGGGGACAGAGTGTCTGGGCAGGGGAGGCTGGACCCTGCCAGCCCACGGAGCAGCTCCCGGGGCAGCCTCCTGGCTGAGGCACCAGGGCAGGCAGGATCCCGGCTCCACTCGTCTCACCCCTCACACCAGGGATGGGAGCACAGAACCCAAGGTGCAGATGTAGGTGGGAAGCCCTCAATTGCTTTGAAGTAGTCCAGTGGGAGGGACTGGGAACATCTTCCCAAGAAATGCATGAGGGCTGCGTTTTGGAGCAACCTACTGATCAGATGACATCACTCTGCAAATTTTAGAGGCAAAGGTGGTAACTACTTTAAGAGTTGCTCAACACTTCCTTCTATTTTCAGTTCCCAAGATTTTTGCCACTTTTTCCAAGTCCCTTGGACTTCTTGGGTTGGTTTTCATGGTGTCTCTCTCAGACTAACTTTTCCACTAATTACTTAAGGAAGAAAGAATTTCAATCAAAACATTTCATTCATTTCTGAGATGAGGTTAGAGAAAAGTATTGCCTTGGATGAAAAATTCCTCCGTCCTTTGCTTTTATCAGTTCATCTGCTCTGAAGCATGAGAGTGTTCCTCCAAGTTTGGACAAATTATATTTTATACATACACATTAAAAAAAAATAGAGTTCAAAAATGCTCAGAGACATTTTCATTTTTAGTATCTAAATATTTCTGGAGACTCTGTCCTCACTTAGTACTCTTAGAGCACTCTCTGACTAATAAAACCTCACTGAAAAAAGTCCCATAAAATATATTTCAGTCTGCTTTGTTGGAGTAGAAGTGCTTTGTGGAGATATAATTTCTGATTATGTTTTGATCTGGAAAGTTTCTCAGTGTTTTAAAGCAGGAGGTCATATCTGCTGGCTGGAAAGAAAGGGGAAAGAGAGGGATCTTTATCAAAAGTCTAAGCCTTCTGATGAGAAAACATTGATTCATCAAAATCCCACTTCTCAAAATGCTGAGAAATATGAAAAATGTCACAAAAAAAAGTTGCTCCAAAAGTCTGATGAACACCATCACCAATAACTTAAACTTAGGAGAGAGAAAAGTAGACCTGAGGGCAAAAGTGAACTTGGATGGAGGAGGTGGTGACTGGAACCAGTGCAGGGAATAGGGGAAGAGAAATTTTTGGAGAAAAAAATGGGGAATGATAGGGGTGAGGGGACCATGGCTGGAAAAAGTAGCCAAGAGAAGGTGATGAAAAGCAGGAGTTGCACCTGTAGCCTGAAAACACTAGAAAGGTTCAGTGGACTCATAGACTGAGTGGACTGAGACTGACTGGGAAGAAAAGCCAGGTACAAAACCCAAAGTGTGGGTCAGCCACACAAGCTGGTCAACAGCCACAAAAGCAGTCCATTATGCACTCTTAGTCCACCTTCTAAGTCAAGTGAACAGTGCTTGCATGATGGATTTGAAACATTCCTGTCCACAAAACACATGGATAGGAATACATGGATTAGTGAACAATTCCAGTTTATTTTGTAAAAGCCTAGGAAATGGCTCCATGAAAAAAAATCATATTGGGGGTGGGAAATGCCATGGAAGTATTCTCTGGTTTTGTTTTGCCCTACCCTCCTTTCTGTACAATGGCTGTGGTCACAAAATGCATTTCTGAGAAACATGAGGCCCTCAGTCCAATTTTCCACCAAAATCATAGGGAGTAGCTGGCTGCCCCTCCTGCACACTCAGGACACTCAGTGCTGCTTGCTGAGTTGCTACCAGGGCTGGTTCAGCAGGCACACAGGCTGGCTTCATCCTGCCAATGCCATCATCTCCGGGAAGGGAGGGATGCAGCAGCCTTTTCTGGAGAAGCCTTTCATTCTGCACGACAAGTTTCTGCGAGAGCCCTGGAGCTGGTGCCTCCCGTGGGACAAGGAACAGCAGGGCCTCTGGCAGTGCCAGGAGCTGACATCTCTCAAGGAGGAAAAGGGTCAGGAAGAAGGAGGCTGGCAAAGATGCTGCTGAAATTATACCGTAGGTGGAGGTAGCAGCATAACAGGAAAGACAAACTTTGAAAGGGTTTGAACTGTAGTTATAGTCAAGTATTTCTAAGAAATTCATGCTATTCTTATGAACACTATTTTCACTGTTTCCTGCGTTATATGCCACACATACTGCATACTATTATAGAAATCTATTAATTGGTGTAAGTAATGGCAAAACATTTGCCTCACATTCTCTGGAGGGACTGATCTACTCTCTAAAAAGGCAGATGTATTTTGACTGATATTGAAAATACTCAAAATATAGCCAATGCACCTAAACTGTAAAAGAAAGAGTGCCAGGTGCAGGAAGGAGATCATCTCAGGAGATACCTGCCACTGACAGGTTTTACTTATTTTGGCTGCTCTCCAGCACCAGCTAAATGTCACCAAGACAGCCAATACATACAGAAATTCCACAGAATCTGCAGCTGCTGTTGATGACAATCACAGAGTACAAGAAGGAATTGATAAAGGCAAAGATCTTTGATGCCACACAAACTTCTTAAGTGAGTAAAGACTTAGCCACTGTGTAAAACTGCACTTTTGTATACCATAAAGAAAAATAAAAGATAATTCTGTATGTGAAACGGGATCACCACAGACAGTGGACCTGCTGAAATGAGGCTTTCTTTCATCAAAGCAATGACAGGCACTTTTGTAGGTTCTTCTCAAGGTCAAAGCCAGCTCCCTATAACACTGTGATATTGCATCATCACACACCTGAGTCATGGCTGGAAACCTTTCTCTTAGGAAATAAATTATTTATGCTGAAATAATGTTTTTGGGGGTTTTTTTGGCTTCACTCCTAAAAAATATCCCAGCCACTTCAAGTCAGGTGTGCAGTGGCACTGTTCGGAGAGGCCTCTGTCCCTTCGCAGTGCTACAGGATCCTGCAAAAGGAATGGGATACTGTCAACACCACACTACATTCACAGAGTATGCTGAATTGAAAGGGACCCACAAGAATCATCAGTCTGGCTCCTGGCCCTGCACAGCACCATCCTCAAGAGTCAGACCACGTATGTGAGAGCATCGTCCAAACACTTCTTTAATTTTGTCAGGCTGGTACTGTGACCAGTTCCCTGGGGAGCTGTTCCAGTGCCCAGCCACCCTCTGGGTGAAGAGTCTTTCCCTAATATCCAACCTAAACCTCCCCTGACACAACTTCAGGCCATTCCCTCAGGTCCTGTCACTGGTCACCAGCATGAAGAGATCAGTGTCTGCCCCTCTGCTGCCCCTCGTGAGGAAGTTGTAGACTGCTATGTCTCCTCTCAGTCTCCTCAACACAGGGAAGATGCTCTTTGTCCCTTCCCACCAAAGCTGGTCCCCTTTTTCAGGCAATGGTACCTTTCTGCCACTCCCATACAATGTCAAACAAGTGACCCATCCAGGCATGTCGTGCTGTCAGGGATAATACAGATAATATCCAGTCCAAATCCTTAAAACACCAGACCACTCCTGAAATGCCAACTACAGATTAAATTTCCAGTAAGAAGAGAATAAGCCCTGATGCCTTATTTAAAGGCAACTGTTAAGACACCACAGAGATTAGAAATCTATAAATACTCACGTAGAGCTTTACAGGTATGCATTCCAAATAGTGTGCTGATAAATATACTTTTAAGTGAATGGTGGAGCATGCATTGTTACAAGAATCTAGAAAATGTATATACTGAATTGCACTCAGAACCTCATTACTGAAAAAGAAATTTTTAAAAGACTAGTGAAATGCATGTTGACATCAAACTAATTTTTACCACTCGCAAACATACTTTGCTTTCAAAAGAACACAAAATTGAGAAATTCATAATTATACAGCTAATTCAAATATACCCAGACAGACATGCAAGAACAGTATGAATCACAGGTCTACACATCATTCAGCAACAACAAAAGCAGAAAACCCAAGGATTCTTACTCATACTGGTTTTGATTTTCCCCAAGTGGTTGGAAGAAAGCAGAAAAAAGACATTTCAGCGTGGTTAAGTAAACAGATATGCAGTCTTACAACTGAAAGCATTCTCACTTTGGTATTGTATTTCTCAAGCCCACAACCAAAGGGCTTAATTCACAATGGCACACCAGTGAGCTTTTCTTGAAGGGGTAGCGAACAGCACCATCTCTAACCTGGGATGCCCTCACCAGCAATCCCAGGTAGCAATTACTCTCAGATGGAGGGGAGTAAAACCACACAAGTTTCAAACTTTGTCCTAGACAGCTTAAAAATCTGATCTGGCCTTGCTTAGCGTTACAGTACAGTTTCAGTTCTTCTGCCCCATGCTCCCTCAAATCTCTGTGTCTTTACAGCTTTTCAAATCCTTTCCTAAACTGGTAATGAAAACCAGAGAACTGAAAATAGATTGCAGATGTATGGCAAGATGTCCGTAACATGATATCCAGAGGCATCATTTGTCATTGATGCAAAGAGTAGCCTATCAGCCTTGTAAAAGAACTATTTGCAGAGACATTACTTATATTTCTGAAAGTTCGTAACAAGACAGCGACGATGACATCAGCAGCAATATAAAAAGTGCTCACTCGTATTTCTATACTATAAAGGATTGTTTACGTGGTCCAAGATGCTTCAGAGCTCCCATCTCACTGCAAGTGAAGAGTTAGACCTGTGAACAAACTTCCAATGTAAGACCCAAGAATCACATTTCCTGTGTATCAAAATCCCTAACTTAAATACATTTTTGACCATATTCAAAGCCACCAGAAACTTGGCCATGTTGAGCAAAGAGATGCTTTGTTCCAGCTGGCATCGCCAAACACATTGGCACAGCCCAGAGACCTGAAAGAGGAGAGGTAAGACTGGCTGCTGTCATAGCAGTTGGCTTATAACCAACAGATGGGCAATTAAGGCTCTCACCTAGGTAAGGGGATTCAAATCTGAATTTCCCAACAAAATATTGTTTTAAAATATTCTAAACTCCAGTGCCTGTGTGGCCCAGCCACTGTCCCTTAGTTGCAGGCATTGCATTTTTAATGGGAAAAAGTGAATACCAGCTGGCACAGAGAGAGGCATGTCCTCTCTTCCTTTTGGGGCAGCCTTCTTGGGAGGAGGAGATGGAAGTTTCAGTCGGTGGCCCAGGGAATATGTGCTACTGCTATATAAAGCTCCAGAGAACATCACATCTATTTATGTCACCCCATTCAGGCTGTAAATCTCACCCTAATGTTGATGTTTAAAAGAGGCCAGATGAATCACACTGCAGAAATATCTGATTCTCCTCACTGACTAAAGGGAGCCTAGACTGTAAAGCCCAGCTGTAGATGTCAACACCGAAGATGGCTGAACTGAGATTATTCCCACCAAGAACCATTCACACAGAGTAACTTAATTATCCAATTTCTATTAAAATGTCCAACTATTGCCCACATCAGAGGGAATTGAGCAGGAATTAAGCATTCCAGAACCCAGAGCTCACCCGAGGACATCAGAGACAATGACTGTCTTTATCTTCTTTCTTGTGTTATGCCAAATATATCACTAATGCTTAGCAACTTAGCAAGCCCTTGCCTTACCAAAACACTCCAAAGGGTATCAGCAAATGTCTGTTATTCCATTTGATGATTCACAGAAGCCTGAATAGTATTAGTGGAATTTAAGCAGTAAACACAATAACCTGCATATGAAACAAAATCTGTTTCACTAAAATGTGCATCAGCTATGTCTCTAAAAATTCAACCACTGAATTAAATTGTGTACCATAGGCAAAACAAGAATAAACATCTAAATACCATTTCCTGTAATGATTGAACAGGACAGTTATTTATCATTTTAGCTTAAGAAACACAAACCAAATAATATTATTTACTGAAATGCACCTCCAGGCAACAAAATATTGCTAATATGAGCATTATCAGAATAACATAAAAGCCAGTAAAATATGCTTTAACAATATTTACATGATGGTTAGACTCAAATGATTGTGAAACGTATTTTGTCAGTGGTAGTGTATTATTTCTCTTATCCAAAGTCCCAGGAGAAAGTGGAAGAGATGATGGTCATTCCCAGACCTCACCAGCTTCATAGGGCATGGAAGAAACCTGGTTACTGGTGTATGTTGGAACTGTTTTGTGTCCTTATTCAGCAGCCACCACTCTCCTTATTAAGTTTCAAATTCAAATTTTGTCATGCCTCTATGAAATGCACCAACATAAAATTTTTCGTAAAAACAGATTAAACGTTATTGTGATTACCTTTTTATTACTCTAAGCCTGAGAATATTGACCCCCATTTTGAAGCCTAACCTTATTTTTCATGCCTTTCAAGTTTATGTGAGGTTGCCTGTTTGATACCCATACATGAAAATTTCATATTGTTGGCTGTGCTCTCAATAAATTATTTAGAAGGTTTGAATATTACTGCATTGTGCGGATTTTCAGAAGAGTTTGGTAAATCCTTTTATTCTGCTGTTCTCAAAAGACAAATAATCTCTCAATATACAACTAACAATAGCATTAAAAAAGAAAATGAAGGCTGGCTAGAAAAGACAGCTAGTATCATTATCTACTAGGAATTTATTATAACTCAGTAATATCTAAACATTTGCAAGAACTTTTGTCTTAATTCTAGCTAAGGAAGCACACCATCTGAAACCAGATTGTTGAACATACTTACCTCAGGCTAAAATAATACAAATCCTCTTACAGACACATGAATTATGATAAGCAAACATCATGAAATGCAGAGCTCAAGTGGTGCTGGAGAACAAGGAAGCATCTGGCTGCCAATGGCTTGAGAAGTTGCCCTGTTCACTGGGTGAAAAACTGGATGGCTGAGCCCAAAGAGTGGTGGCCAGTTACAAGTGATGTTCCTCAGGCTCAGTACTGGGGCCATTCCTTTTCAATATCTTTATCAATGACCAGGGCAGGGGGATTGAATGAACCCACACTCTGTTTGTACTTTTACAGCTTCAGGTGATGAGGAGCTCCATTACTTTATTTACATAATGTATGAAAACATTTTTCCTTTATTTTTAAGCTCTCTTTTCTCTGAATTCTTCTATTTTCAGAATCAGTGAAACAATTGCTTTATTTACAGAATGCAACACTTATAGATAACTTCCACAGGTCTCTCAACTATCCCTTTCCCAAAATTGAGGAAATTTACTTTAGCTTCCCATTACACAAGAAGATGTTCTCTCTCTCTCATCTTACCGTTTTACTATAGTTTTTCCAAGCAGAGGCAAACAGATGCATTCATAACATAGAAATCTGTGCATAACGCTGTATTGCACACCCAGTGGTAAAAATTATGTTGTTTCAGTCTTCAATCTTTTTCTGATAATTCCTAAGGTTCAATGTGATGATTTTTTTTACTCATGCTTAGCATCGAGGTGATACATTTTGAAATTCCCTCCTAATATCCTGTTCCTCATATTCTGCATTATTTTTGTCTGTGTTCCCCACCACCACCACCTTCATTTTTCAGTAACACAGCATTAAATTTTACTACCTTGAGCAGCATTGTATATAACACTGTTACCTTCCTAATAAATTCCCATTATCATTTTGACCACTTTTAACTTCAGGCATCAATCTACAACAACAACACTTCTTCCTCATCAGCCAAGTCCTCCCTTCTCAGAGTGGATTCTTTGTGTTATATAATTCAAGTGAAAGCAGGCATAGTCTTATAGTTTAGATATGAACAAGAGTAAGCAATAAAGTTTCTGACTCCATTTATCTTTAATATACTTGTGCTGATCTTCCTTAAACCTGAGCTTAACAAGATTGCTTAATGGACTGCAGAAATAAAAGACCTTAAATAAGAGACCTTAAATAACTGGTGCTTTGCAGTCTAAATATGTTGGGCATGCAGTATAGCCACTGTGCAAGGGACTCACAGGTATTTTTTTTAATACTAGACTTGGAATTCATCTGCCTGGGTGCAGGTATGCAGAACATCATCCTCCTCACCCAAACTGCTAATCTGAGAGTCCTTTCTGTACAACAGATGTACCCAGCACAGTCAGCAGAGTCTGAATTGCAGCCCAAAGTTGTTAGGAAGTGAGGCTCTTGGAGAGTTGGCTATAGACCCTGGGGAGAAAGGGGGCAAGAGTGCACAAGAGTCCTGGTTAGAAGGGAGAAAGTAAAGAAAATTAGCATGGAAAGTGAAGACTGAAATGCACTGAATGTTGCTGAGAACCATGAACAGAAGGAAGAGGACCAAAATACATCATACTGTATTATTATGGGAACGGACACAAGAGTTCAAAAATGTGATTTAATTTTGTATGTGTGATTCATGCAACAAAATAATTCTGCTTAAGTACAGGCCCTCATTTAGTTGGTGCAAAATGCTATGAAAAAAAATATCTAGACAACCCCCATCTATAAACTGGAACAATACTACTAAATAGCCTAGAGATTGATTGACATTTTAAGTTAAAGAATGGATCAAATGAGGATTTATATGGGAAAAATATAGTGGGGTTTATACTAAATTTAAAGCAGTATTTATACCGAATTCTGGCATATGAATGACTAGGCTGTAACAAATGTTAATACAATCCTTTGTCCATACACCGAATATTAATACTGCAAGGTCAAACCAATAAAAAAATACCTGTTTCCAGAGGTTCAAATCAGAACAACATGGAAAAGAATCTGAAAAAATAAGAAAAGCATTCACTAGTCCTCTGACATTCATAAATACCTAATGAAAAATGAGTCAAAAGAATGAAAATAATGTGCTTAAGAAATAAAACTAAAGTAAGAGCAATATTAAAGCTCAGTGGCATCTGTTTGTATCATCTTTATGGTTTTGTGGCTAAATGGGTCAGAGGCAGAGATGGGGACAGTCAGACAATACATATGCTTATCCTTTACAGTGTAATTCTTCACAGTGTGGTTTGTGAAAGCTGAGCATCCCAAGTAGCTGACAGCTGCCTCAGGAAGGGTATGGCTGTAGGAACATCACTTTAGGAGGAACTGTTGGTTCTTTGTGTTAGGTTTGTTGTAATGGTCAACTACAGAACAAGAAAAACAGAGGACTGGAACAGCAGCACTGTGGCAGGTTGTGATTACGAAACATTTGACAGGGCTCTGGGGGAAATCCATGCAGTGCCTTGTCTCTGTGTTGCTTGGGTAAAGGGCTGGATCTGAAGATAAAAAAAAGTTTCTTCTAGACTCCTGTTTCTAGGCAGGTAACAGATACTTTACCACCTCTAAATGTTCACAAAAAAGTCTGAGTCCAACATTCTGATTAGGCAACCAGCCAAACCATGCACACACAGAAAAATAAAACTGCAGCACAGTGATTTGTGTTGAACTTGTCATTATCAGTTAGTTGCTTGCTAAATACTTTAGAAATACAGCAAATTCCCAAGTGGTCACTTTCTGTTCTTAAAAATTAAAAAAAGGGGAATGGAACAGCATGGTTCTTGTCCCTGGTGTGCACAACTATCCCAGATAATAACAGTACAAATTCCCCAAGCAAATAATGGATTTTTAACAAATCACTTCATGTGAATTTCCATACTGAAATTCCTTCTGCTCTGCACATCCCAGTGAAAGCAATAAGTATGCACAGCCATGTCCCTGCTATGACTCATATCTTGTTAGAACAAAAAGAGGCACTTGGCTCTCTGGAAAATAAATCCCAGAGCCGCCTGCCTTGGATTGCTGCAAGCTTACAGCTCCCTGGCTTGTGCACTGTTGTGTCACAGAGGTCCTCATGTCCCACAGGATACAATTACTAAGAAGTACCTCCAGAATAGGTGATGTTCTGCATATTATTATAGGAGATAGAAAGGGCTAAAATTGTAAATATATTTTAAAAGGCTTAAAAAGCACAGTTACACTGTGGGAAAGTCAGTCACCTGACAGGCTAAGCTGTGCAAATCCACAGCCACTCTCCTAGACAAGAGGTTATTAGTGACAGGAAGAACTAAACTAATTGCCAGAATAACTTGTATTGGTACCCTCAGCAAGAAGCCAAGCTAGCCAAGAGCCATGATAACTAGCAGATCGCTGCCAGAAAAAACAATGAAGAGGTTTTTTATCTTCCTAGCACTTCCTCATCAGTTTGTCAATGAAAATTTTAAGAGTGAAACAAAGAAACCAAAGAGCCCCCCTCAAAAAAACCCTAACAAACCAAACAACCAAATGGCAAACTTAATCAAGTATATTTGATCCAAACATCACTGTTGGAACAAGCAAA
>VZTN01017313.1:0-20056 GCA_013400515.1 Erpornis zantholeuca
GTACCTTATTGTGCACTGTATTTGTATCTACTAGAAGTTCTTTGTTTTATCCTGTGTAGTAAGTCTGTTTAAAGTCTTCTGTCTGTTAATCTAGTGTCTATTCAATAAATAATTCATTTTATAATAGACCTAATTGGCCATTCTTAAGAACTTGTGAGTGGGATCAATTTGGGGTGCAGGCTGCCTCAAACAGAGCCACTGCCAGAAATCTAAGCCTAAGGCAGGACTCATCTAAAAGCTCATCTACATTCGTAATACTTTCTAATAGTTTATTATCTTTCTTATACTGTGGTGACCAAAACTGCTAACAATATTCAAGGTGAGGCCGCACCAGTGCAGAGCAGAGCGGGACTATCCCCTCCCTTGATCGGCTGACAATGCTTTGCTTGATGCCCCCCAGAACACGATTGGTTTTCCTGGCTGCCAGGACACTGCTGACTCATATTCAACTTTCCATCGACCAGGATCCCCAGGTCTTGTCATTATGTGCTATCGTCACTTAAACATCATACTATGCACCAGTGTCTGGTCTCAGAGTCCTGCTGGACAAAAATGGTATTTATTCCAGCTTTGAAACCATCAGGCCAAATAACCTACATCCTATCTGCACCATCAGGATGAAAAAGTGTTCCAGGGAGAATATAATAGTATTTTCACTGATTCTTATTGAGAAGCACATATTCAAGCATTGCATAACACAGCATCCAGGTGGCACCTCACTGGCCACCAACACTGTTACTTGCAACACAGCATCCAAATTGTATTTGAACTGGCAATTTGAGAACCTGGATATGTCAAGGCATTTGCTTATGTGGAAATAGCAACTGTGACAGCCTTTGCACTGAGAGTGATAAATCATGGCCAGGTCAGAGACCACCAGATCTCTCAACTGCTCAGTCTGGTGCGACTGCTTCTACTATGCCCTGCTTAGTCCCACTAGCACAAATCATGCTCTAAGCAGGATGATTCAAGTGAAGCAGGATTACCTTTATGAACCAATCTCACAGCCCAAATTACTCAAGTGTTGCAAATAAGCATTTTAGTAGACCTATTGACATACTAAGTGGTGTCGTTCACAACACCTCCCCTTGTAAGACACCTCCCCTTGTAGAGACTTCTTGTTTGTCTGAAATAGATAGTAGCCACAGAGAATAGAAACACACATTGAGGTATTTACATAGCAACACACTGTTTTGGTACAAGAAAAAAAACAAACAACAAAGCACAATTAGTTTCTTCCCAGTATGCTTTTTTTTTTAAAAAATGACCACTGATATAACCTCATCTTGAATACAACTTTGCTACAAAACCCACAAGCACACATTAAGAAATGCACCAAGTGTTTTAGGACATTTGAAAACTAAAAGTCTTTCTGAAGCAAAACATTGATGGACAAAGTATTCACTTTGTTCCAGCCCAATCAGAACAGTACTAGTCTAGTGAAGTGTATTGGTTTTGCATGGCCAAGCTTTGGTAGCTGGGGGGCTACAGGGGTGGCTTCTGTGAGAAGAAGCCAGAAGCTTCCTCCATGTCTGGAAGAGCCAATCCCTGGCAGCTCTAAAGACTGATGTGCCCCTGGTCAAGGCTGGGCCAATTAGAAATGATGGTAAGCACTATGTGATAACATATTTAAGAACAAAGAAAAAAAAAGTGATTGCGCAGTTGTAATTGCGGACAGAGTGGGGTGAGAACATGTGAGAGGAACAACTATGCAGACACCAAGGTCAGTGGAGAAGGAGGGGGAGGAGCTGCTCCAGGTGACGGAGCCAAGATTCCTCTGCAGCCTGTGGTGAAGACCATGGTGAAGTAGCTGTGCCCCTGCAGCCCATGGAGATCCATGAGGATGCAGAGGTCCACCAGCCCCTGAAGGAGCCCCGTGCCAGAGCGAGGAGATGACTGAGAGGAGGCTGTGACCCTGTGGGAGGCCCATGGAGAGAGGTGCCCATGCTGGTGCAGCCTGTCCTTGAAGGACTGCACCCCATTGTGGAGGCCGGTGAGCGTGCCACACAAGGGTCCCTGAGAACTCCCTGAGAGGGAAAGACCCTGAAAGTCATTCTCCAAGTTAGGGAGACACAAGAGGCTTCTCTCAAGGATGCCCTGTTCTGTTATGCTAATGTACCCCTGCTCTGGTCCCTCAGTCAACCCCATTGGTCCAAAGCCCCTTGTTCCTCAGCCACTCCCATCTATTTCCCCATTGATTCCATACCCTTACCCTGCCTTTGTACTGCCCCCATGCCCCCTGATGGTTGGCCCCTGGTGCTCTCTCCACCCCTACCACCCCATACTTAACCCTGGACCCTTCCTATGAGTCTTGGTCTTTGTCACTGAACTGTCCATGTGTGTGGTTGGAATAAACATCTCTGTGGACCCCATGCAAAGAGCCTTCCCTGTTCTTTGCCACCGACGCAGATAAGCAGCTATCTGGTGTGCGTGTGTGATTGTGTGTATGCATGTAGCACCCACCGAGTGACTCTACAAAGAGACGCTTCCAGAAGGTTGCGGCACCATATCATCCACTTCGCGCCGCAACACCCCATGGCAAAGTGACCCACATTGCAGCAGTTTGGGGAGGACTGATGCCCATGGGATGGAGTCACATTGCAGCAGTTCACAGAGATCTGTTGCTCGTGAGATAGACTCACATTGGAGAAGTTCACGGAGAACTGTCTCCTGTGGGAGGGACCCCATTGTGGTGCAGGGGAACGACTCCTCTCCCTGAGCAGTGGGAGAAACCATGGGTGATAAACGGACCATAACCCCCATTTCCTGTCTCCTTGCCCAGCCAGGAAGGAGGTAGGGTGGGGGGAAGGTGTTTTTAAGGGTTTAATTTACCTCTCATTATCCCACACTGATTTTGTTAGCACTAA
Organism: Erpornis zantholeuca; assembly: GCA_013400515.1. Taxonomy (NCBI): domain Eukaryota; kingdom Metazoa; phylum Chordata; class Aves; order Passeriformes; family Timaliidae; genus Erpornis; species Erpornis zantholeuca. The sequence continues at coordinate 2,868 of VZTN01017313.1, forward strand.
ATTCAATTTATATCTCTAATTTGAGCGTCTTTTGCCTATGACAGTATTTGGGGAGTGATCTCTCCCAGTCTTTATCTCAACCCACAGACCCTTTGTCAAATTTTCTCTCCCCTGTGCAGCTGTGTAGGGGAGTGAGAGAGTGGCTTTCGTGGGTGCCTGGCATCTGGCGAGCATCAACCCACTACATGAAGTTAAAATCTGATCCAGAAAGCCAAGAATCCTTTTATTTTTGTAAACAAATGACCCTTCGGCTTGAACACACTGATGGGTAAGAGCGCAAATTGTTTTTAATGACAAATTCTAAAGCAATAAGAAAAACCTATATATAGGAAATATTATACAAGCCTGTCCCTCTGATTTTTCAGCCTTCTGATGTTTGCATTTTTTTGTAATGGAGTTTCTCACGCATTTAATGTAAAAAAAGCAATGTTTTTCTAACTGTTCCTTTTGTTTTTCATTCCTCTCCTGAGGAGGAGACAATTGANTTTGTCAAATTTTCTCTCCCCTGTGCAGCTGTGTAGGGGAGTGAGAGAGTGGCTTTCGTGGGTGCCTGGCATCTGGCCAGCATCAACCCACTACATGAAGTTAAAATCTGATCCAGAAAGCCAAGAATCCTTTTATTTTTGTAAACAAATGACCCTTCGGCTTGAACACACTGATGGGTAAGAGCGCAAATTGTTTTTAATGACAAATTCTAAAGCAATAAGAAAAACCTATATATAGGAAATATTATACAAGCCTGTCCCTCTGATTTTTCAGCCTTCTGATGTTTGCATTTTTTTGTAATGGAGTTTCTCACGCATTTAATGTAAAAAAAGCAATGTTTTTCTAACTGTTCCTTTTGTTTTTCATTCCTCTCCTGAGGAGGAGACAATTGATGGACTTCTAGTTTGACCAGTGTGGTTGGAGAGGAGGCAACCTCATCCTCCAATCCATGGTCATTGTCAGGAATCATTATATATCGAAGTAAAAATTAAACTGTGTGCTTTTTCTGATGGAGAAATTTGCTGTGTGTGCGTTGTTCATTTCGTGTCCTATAGTGACACAAGCCACTGTTGAATAGTCACATCTTAAAGTGGAGCAATGAAAGGGTTTTTTTAAATTGTTATTTAATATGGCTGTTAGCCACATCATCCTTCTAGCAGTTAAAAGCATATTGAAGAAGTTCTGAGAATAGCCCTGGCAAAATTGTACCTGTCAGTCTCATCTCTGACACCATGTACCATATGACCATTCATGGCCCAAGGTTCCACTACAGGTACTCCTGTATAATATGCTGGCCAACTCATAGAAGTGTCCTCCAGTTTGGTAGCTATGAGAGACTGGAGGAGATTGCTGGCTTGAAACATTTTGGGTGTGTGTCTGTGAGGGAAGGGGCAGGTTGGGCCTTGCCTTTGGTAAGGTGATGCACTGTCCCGTATACCCCACGCCCCCCTGGGTCTGTATCCCAGCCCTGCAGTGGCTGCCGATCACTGGTACACCGGAGGCAATGCTCCACTCCCCACCCCAGGAGCCCCAGTCTAGCCCCAGAGTGGCCAGATAACCAGAAGTCACAGCTGGGGGAAGGGCCCAGGAAAGCCAAAGGGTATTTAACCTGAAACACAAGGCAAGCATGTCTTGACCCTACCTCCTCTTGGAATTTCTATTAGCTGAACACCACTGGAACTAGGAGTGGTAGCTATGTGTGTTCTTTTCTATATCTTTTCTGTCTTTCTTTTTTTCTTCTAATTCCCTCTTCTTGAAATTTCGAGTAACTTAAAATCGGATGGGCTTGGAGTTTGTTAAGTTGAATGGGCTAAGTTAATGATTTGTGGAATGTATTATGTTGATTGAAGACTGCTCTAAACCTTTTGCCAAGGTTCTCTGATTTTCTGAAGTTGCCGGTAAAGTTTTTCTTCTTGTTTTGACTTCTTGAGAATATCTTGTTGGTATTTCTCTCATGCATGTAACTCAGAGTACATGAAAAAAACATAAGCCCTTTTTAATCTCATCAAGTGAGGATTTTGTTGTCTTACAGTAGCAAAATGGAAACATTTCAGATAAAACCAGTTACTAGTTATAACTGGGGAACAGTTTTGAAACCAAGTGGAACATAGTTTTTATGGTCACAAAACACTCATAATTCTCAGAATCTGGAATTAAAAGCTTTCAAGTTATATAGTAACAGTGAGAATACAACAGCAATATTAACATATTGAACTTGATATAACAAACCTTTTGTTTAATAGATGAGAGCTGTGTTTCTAGATGGTACTAATTATTGGAACTTAAGATTGAACTCCCAATTATTCAAATTACGAGAGCATTTTAAGTTACATGCTTAGGCATAGTTATAGGTGTATGCTAAGAATACCCTCCAAAACAGGAAAAGCATTCCTTCCTCTCCATCTATACCTTATGTTCCCATCTTCATCACCATCTGAACACAGTCCTGAGTAGGTGCTTCAGGTGGCTCTGCTTGAGCAGAGTTTTGGACATGACCATCTCCAGAGGTCCCTTCCAACCTCAACCATTCTGTGATTCAACAAGTCCTCTAACCTCCAATAAGCAGCTCAATAATGACAAGAGATACATCAACTACCTTGACTGATTTAGTCAGCTTGCCAGAGACACTGAACTGATAAAAAACAGGTAGCTGTTGGACTAGATGCTTTACAGCAAGCCAAAATTCACTTTGTCAAATTAATTCTTACCCCTGGAGAAAACTGAAAAAAATTGCCCTGCTAATTTCTTAAAACATAATAAGCCAAGGAAGTTGCTCTACTACTCTCCAGAAACAATACCATGACAGTGTCACTGGTATCATTAGGAACAGAAGGTACACAAAAGAATAGACAAGTTAAGCAGCCAGGTTACAGCACCATTTGTTTTGATTTTGTTATTTTGAAGCCAGGAGCATGTTCTACCACATCATGCTGTTTTGAGAAATATTTAAGACATTGAAATCTAGCCCTGAGCAGTGTCTTTGCTAGTCTGGTTTAGGAAGCAAAAGAAAGAAGTAAAACTAGACTTAAAAGACAAGCAGTTCAGAATGTTCATAGATACAAGAGAACAACTGCTAAAAAGCTGGCAGATAGCAAATAAATAAATTCATTATCTTGCAGCAGGATCACTGGCCCAAAAAGGAGACCATATAAAAATTAAGTTTTGATCAGCCATTTTTATTAATCCTTAACCATGTATTTAAGTGACGCATTTCTTAGTCTGTAGTTCAACTTTTTGCTTGCAAGACTGAATAAAAAGCTGAAAGAAAAACAGAATTCCCCAGGACCCTCTTATCAGAAAGATGATGCAGAAAGATCAGTGCTGAGTTTCTAAAAGCAGAAGTTTCTATAGCATGAAAAATTATGTTAGAAATTTCACATGAACTACCCAGTACTGCATTGAATGATTACTGATTTGAAGAAGATACATTACATACAACAAACTGAACTTTAATGTTCCACAGAAATATGAATCCTTAAGACATAAGCACATATACAGGCAAATAATTTTTATTATACCAATCATCTACATGATACTATGCATCTCAAATGTAGAAGAAATTCTTTTCACTTGCCTGCTGAACCAGATTAGTCCAATTTAGGAAAAAAAAAAGCACTGCTGAGCAAAAAGCAAGCATAGTTCTATGATATATTAAAAGCTTCACTTTCAATCCAGCTGTTCATGTTATTCCCATAGAAAGGAGCTACAAATCTAGTGTCCACTTCAGCAAATATCAAATCAGTATCACAACTGCAGTTCAGCTTTGATTTTGAAGGGGGAAGTGGAAGGTATTATTCTGTCATGAACAAGTAGGAAACAGTCACAGGCTGAATTTCAGTTTAACTAGAGAAACGGCATGGCATCAGCAAGTACCTATGCAAGAAGGAAGGCAAGGTACTTCATTTCTAACAAAAAAACTACTCGAAGGCTAAACAGATTAGTCTCTATGGACTGTCTAGGCTGGGACATGAGTCAGCAGCAATAGTAGGATTCATCCTGTTGAAGAGACAGGGACACCAAACTTCACTTACCATGAGACTCAGATCCCAACTTCTTAGAAGCCATTTAGAACCTGAAAAATATTTTAAAACAGCTTTAACAACTATGTACATGTAGTACAGCATAAGCCTATGCAATTCTACACCGTCTTATCTCTAGATTAAGGGACATGTTTATCCTGTTCCCAAGACAGATAAGAAAAATTATTTTATAGGTATGAGAATTGATTAAGTAGACAAATAACTTGGCCCAGGGGCTGACAATCTAACTGGCAAGATGACGAAGAAAGGACAAACAGACCCAAGAAGCAGCCAGGTTGATCAGAAGGGCAGTTTTCCAGATCACAGTGCTCAGAGGCTGCTCTGTCCCAGCACCATACAGCACACCCTGCCTCCCCTAGCATTAAGACTAGCCCTTCCTACTGGAAATACCACACTTATCCTCTTCAGTTTAATCCTTGCCGCTCTAAAAAGGGATATTATACTGGGTATGCGGTCAGCCAGCATCGCACTTGTTTAGACACGCTGGGTAATGCACAATACAGGTATACAATAAATGGCACCATTAGGAAGATATTTTTGGATACACACAAGAAAACAATTCTAACAAGAGGCCTCATTCACTGCCCACAGAATTTTATTAACAAGTTAAAATTTGGAAGCAAGTCCTACATGGCCAAGATGTTAAACACAGAAGAGCCTAGCCAACTTTTAATACAGAGCCAGCCTGTCTTGAGAAAGAGCTGCTCATGGTGTGTTCAATAACAGAACTGGTTCTTTTGCTAGATTAGAAATACATCACAATATCTTTCCTAAGACACCACAGCATAATTCTTCAAATAAATTATTTCTTAAGTCCTCCTTGTGGCATTATACATAACAAAGAATCAGAGTTGCCCTTTTTTTCTGAAGCCCTCCAGCTATATGAAATGCCCAACAGCCATTCTTCAAAAACATGAAGTTATCTGGTACACCCCACCAGCAGCAGACAGCACTCAAGGCACAACGTGAAGCAGATCTAACATTCACACCCATCATTCCCCTATCAAGATCTTACTCTTAGCCTCACTGTTTCCATTGCTGATTCTAACTGCAAATGTTACCTTAAGGGGTGTCATAAGGTGAGGATTATACAGACATCTTAGCTATTCCTCCTTATAGCTACTGACACATCTGGGGGCAGGAAAAGACAGTTTCAAGTACTTTAGGAAACCCCTTTTGCTGTGCTCAAGTCCCTTTCGACATTATGTAGAAATCAATAGGTGAACCAACCATATTGGTTAATGGAAATTCAACATACAGCTAAAGCCAAAGCTGTATGAAGAGTACTTGGGTGCAACCAGACTGTGAAACACAGTGAGCAGATGCTGGGCCATGGGCAAGTGAGTCATGCTGGGCAACTCCAGGTGTACGTTGTACATAAAAGTGTCATTCTGCTCTACATTTGTCAGGTTCCTCTCAGCACATCTCACCATCTCTCAACATTGGCATTATGTCCAAAACCAGTCCACTAAAGCCAGAGAACTGGTTTTGGCACTAGCCAGCAACTGTTTCTCAGAAGCAAACAAAACATTGCAGTTTTGAAGACAGAAAAAAAAGGAGGTGAAATGTGGGAACCCCTGTGGTAAGAAGGGACGCAAGAGGCTAATGTACCCCTGTCCTGCCCTCTCCGTCGGCCTTGTCCCAGTTCCAAAGTTTGCCTACCACCCCCATAAACCCTCTGTTCCTCAGCCATCCCCATCTATTCCCCCTATTGGTCCCCCTGGCCTGGGCCCACCTTGGTATGCTCCCTGCCCTGACCGCCCCCTATACTTAACCCTTAGCACTTCCCAGAAGTCTCAGTCGTTTGCCTCTGGATCAGTATGCGTGCGGGGCTAGAATAAACATCTCTGAAAACTCTGCAAAGACCCTTCCCTACTCTACCACCGACGATAATGCTTCCGGAAGGTTGTGCCACCAGACCACCCACTCTGGACACAACAACTGGTGGAGAATGCGGGCAAAGCTAGTGATCTTGCCCGAAAGCATCTCCTACAGCTTTTACTACAGAACTTAAGCTGCGTGTTGATGCCGCCATCACACCGGACAGAACTCAACATCTTAGCAGAGAGATCCGAAAAGCGACCAGCGGCCCTGAGCTGAAGGAACAGCCGAAGTTCTGGTGACCTCAGGAGTGTAACACAGTGAGTATAAAGTCGAAATTCCCTGGGTCTCCCTTCTTGCCTTTGTTTTGCTGTTCCCCTTCAGGTGGTGGAAAGAGCTGTGGCCATGAACGAAATATCCGAGCCAGAAGAGGAAGTTTTCTTCCAAGTTAAAGAAGCCCTTGATCGGAAAAATATTGATTTTTCTCAGAAGGATTTAAAATGTTTTGTTCACTGGCTGTTTCATTACTTTCCATACACTTCTTGGGACTTTATATTGACAGAGGATTTTGGGGAGAAAGTTTATAAGGAACTACATGCACAAGCTGAAGAAACTATTTGTATTTTATGATTACTATATCTGTTGAAGATGTTCGGAAAAGTTCAGGGGATGTTAGCTCCCAGCTGAGGACTCTCCCCCCCCCGTGTTCCTCCCCTCGCCATCCTAGGGCCCTTTCCCACAACAACACCAGCCACGCTACCCCCGACTCTTCCCTGGCCCCCCCTCCTATACCTCTCTATCCAGCTCAGTTGTCCCCAGCTTGGTCCCCCAGAGATGACGCTGGCCACGTGTTATTAGCCATGCAGACTCCTTCTTGCCCCGTGCCTGTGTCATGTGCAGCTCCTCTCTGCCCCTTCCTGAACACGTCATTGCGCCCAGCCCCTCTCCTGGCCAATACCACGTGTCGACGGGGGTGCCTGTGCCGAGTGCGCCCTGCCCTCTCAAAAATAACCATTCTTCCGCAGGTTTCTCCTCTCCCTTTGGTCACACCACCCCTGCTACTGGTGGTTCCGCCCTAGAAACCCGACCCACCTCCATTTCCCGCGCTGCCACGGCCAGAAGTGATGGCTGTGGAAACAGTGAAGTCCAGTTAGTGGAGCTAGCAAGCAGTGAGGCAGAAACCCAACAACTGCCACCTCGTTGCTCCTAGATCTGCGGCCACCACTGCTTGAGCCAGACCTGCGGCAGCCACCGCCTGAAAGAGGGGTGTTGTGGCCGCCCTGCAGGCTGGGGTAGACCCAGAGGAGCCCCCGCAACCCCCGTCAGCCCCAAAGCGAGAGCTGGAAGCAGATACCCAGCTCCAAAATTGTTGCGGGCCACGCTGTGCGCTGGCTGTGCCGCGCTGCGTGAGCTGCGCTGCCAGCTGTGTCCTGCCACTCCTTGTGAGCCACACCCAGCCGCCCCAGCACTCACCCACCATAGCCTAGCCCGCTGGAATCCTGTGAGCCAAACGAGCGGCCCCGGCCCCAACCCGCCCCAGCTGCACGCGGCCTCGCCCCCGTGCCATCCACAGTACCTGTGCTGCCACACCCCACCCGCACAGAAACCATGCCAACAGTGTGCCACACCGCCAGTGCAGCAGCCGCAACAGCCCCGCCAACCGTGCTGCGTGCATGCCACATCGCCTACGCACGGGCCGTGCCCTCAGTACCAGCGCCGCCGGCACCCGCACCCCTGCGCGCCTGCTCTGCAACAACTCAGCCAGCAGCAGCCGTATCACCCCAGCCAGCAGCCACCCGTCCAGCAACAGAACCTGGTATAATTCCAGTCCTAAACAGCAGATATGCACCAAACCGCAACTATCCCAGATGACATCCACGTAGTAAAAGCCCCCCACGCCAGCAGCCACCTAACCACAGCAACAACCTAAAAGCAGAGACAGTGCAGAGCAGCGACCAGCCATCCCACAACCAGAAGCTGGCCCCTGTGATCACAAGACCTCACAAAAGGCTAAGTCGCACCCCTTCAGGTGGTTTTCCCCAATCCCTATTACCTCCCTGCTTCCCTTCTGCTTTCTCCTTCTCCCTTCCACTAGATAAGTCAAACCCTTTTTGGGGTTTTCCCAGACCCTACTACCCCCTTTTTATGTTTCTCCAAATCCCTACCCCCTTTTTCCCCCCATGGTCTCCCACCCATAGCCATGCTTCTCCATACCCTTACTACACAGCTACCAACCTGTTTTCCCAGAGTTCTTTTTCAATACAGAAGGGGAGATGAAAAGAGGGACGGAAAGAATTAACAATTTGTATTTAAAGTTCTAACAGGCACAACTCCCCCACACCACCTCACACAGACTCAATAACTGCGGACAGAAAACAAGCCCCTGCTGACAACACCTTCTCCTCACACAGTTTCCTGATAAACCGTGCCAAGAAAATTCCATCTCCTTCCTGCCAGCTCTGAGATGCTCCAGAAAATCTGTTTGGACATTGAGTACTCAAGAGATAGCTTGCATCCTTGTGAAAATTGTCTCGAGTGCTTTTGATGGTTTTTGTTATTTTGTGTTTATGCAGTTGCCTTGATCTTTTAATTTTAAAATCCTTGAGGGAAACCTTCTTAACAAATACAGAAACGGGGAGTTGTGGGAACCCCCCTGGTAAAAAGGGACGCAAGAGGCTAATGTACCCCTGTCCTGCCCTCTGTGTCAGCCCTGTCCCAGTTCCAAAGTTTGCCTACCACCCCCATAAACCCTCTGTTCCTCAGCCATCCCCATCTATTCCCCCTATTGGTCCCCCTGGCCTGGGCCCACCTTGGTATGCTCCCTGCCCTGACCGCCCCCTATACTTAACCCTTAGCACTTCCCAGAAGTCTCAGTCGTTTGCCTCTGGATCAGTATGCGTGCGGGGCTAGAATAAACATCTCTGAAAACTCTGCAAAGACCCTTCCCTACTCTACCACTGACGATAATGCTTCCGGAAGGTTGTGGCACCAGACCACCCACTCTGGACACAACAACGAAACAGTGCTGAGCCTGCCGCCTCAGGAAGGATATCAAGGACAAAGCCACAAGACCACCCAGTACAGTTGTATGTCAACCACTAGAGATGAATGGACTTTATTAGTCTCAGTGCCACAGAAAGGGAGATCAGACTGCAGACTACAGCACATGAAATAGGCTGTACCTTTCAGACACAGATCACAGTGTCAGACAAGCTGCTACATTGCTAGTTCGTCTGTATGAGAGTAGCAATTAAGATGTGTACTAGTTTGAAAACAAACCAGTTGGAAATTGCAAGTCAGAATTATAATTTAATAGGAAAATTATAAAAAAAAGAATAAATGCAATAGTACAAGAACACTGACAGAGTCAGAATACAACCTGACACCCTGTTAGTCAGGGTGGTGGTAACAGTCCAGATGAAGTGGTCCTGTTGAAGCAGTGATCCTGTAGGAAAAAGGGTTTGGTCTTCACCCGAAGGTCCAATGATAGCTCCTGTCCTCTGGGAGTCCAGTAGGTAAGGGCTGTTGTGGTGTTCAAAATCTTAGATTATATCCAGGATGGAATGCTTGGTTCCTCCCTCTGGGTGGAGCATCTCACAATGGGATGGTGAGTCATGCGGCAAAGTGCTGATGGAGCCATTAACAGGAGATAATCCAGAGGGAGGAGGCAGGGAGCACTGCCCCACCTGGTTTCAACAGCTCATTGAAGATGGTGATAGAATACATACTTTTGGGCACATCTTACATTGTAACCCAGGACAAGATGTCAGCTTGATTTGTTATTATCAAGAAAGCCAGGCCACATGTGAAATCATAGACTTCACATATCTCACCGGTCCTCTGTATGTCATTGGAGACTGTGAGGCACAGTCCGCAAGCATGTACCATGGCTGCCTATAATTCATTACTATTATAGCAGAGTTGAACTTGGGAGAAGGCCTCTACACACTTTCTTTAATTTCTCCAAGTTTGTATTTCTTCTAGTTATTACCTCAGACTGAAAAGCAAGTGCTATTTTTCTAAAGGATTTAAGATTTTTGATGAAAGCAACCTCCTCACTTTGGCAACTTAATTGACAAGGAAGTTTTTTCAATGTAGAACCAGTTCTCTACAGGCAATAGAGTTTATGCTGTCTACCTCGTTTACTAGAAGCAGCTTATTACAGACTGTACCTACATAAAGGACATTGAAAAGAAAATTCAAAGAGTGTTGGGAAGGATGACAGATATGTAGGTCTGGCAGAAAGATCTCTGAATGTAGGAATTGAGAATGAAATAGAGATAAAAGCAAGTTTTGATACAGAAGAATAATGAATGTCTAAAGTAAGGAGTGCTGAGTCAGTCTTACTGGGCAACTAAGAAAGCAAAAGTTATGTCGAGTTGGAAAGAGGTATTGTAACTTAGAGCAAAGGATAAGCTCAACACAAAGGGATGCTTTCACCAAGCAGAAGATACCGCAGGCAAACAAGAAAGGTTGATATAGCAAGTAGAAAAAAGCTCTAAGAATTTTCCATTGTAAGCTTAAATTGTAACATACTTACTCTTGTGATTGGATAATAGTGACTATGATACAGTGTCCCAGCTTGAGACAAATGAGAGGAGAACATNAAAGCGATCCTTTTTAGAATGGTAATTTATAACCCCTCTCCAGCAGGCCATTGCAGGGACATATTAAGTTTAGCATCTCACACACCGATCTTGGGTAACAAAACATTAAGTTACCATGACAATATCAATTTACTCCAGAGACACTAGTAGCAATGCATAAAAATCCTGCAAAGGTCAAGGTATGCATATCTAGCATCCAGGGAGGTTTTCAGCAGTATATCAATCTGGAGCTGCATAAAGCCTTGGATGCATCCTCAGTGTCAAAATATCCCACATAAACAATAAGTATCTTGCTTTTGTTGGCAATCTTGTAGTAAAATCCTAGTGCAGACCAGGCACCTGCATTAAGTTTAAGGCACAGTGAGAAAAATTATTCCTCTGCCATATGCAACATATTATTTTAACTACAGAACTAGCTAAGGCACATCAATAGCAAACTAATCATGAAATGCACAATTTCCAGAGAGACAGTCACTGTAGATTCAGGTAGCATTTGAGTTTATACCACACTAGCTCTTCCCGATGCATTGTGGGAGTGTGCACTTATTAAGATACCATTACTGCAGAAGGCACTGTCAGAATTGTTAAACACTGCACACAGTAACACTAGAACAGGCTGCCAGACACATTTCATCACCTCCTTTCAAAAAAACTTTTACTTAAAATAGTGTCTTGCAACTAATCAGATTTGATAGGCTATTCAGGGATCTTGCTGTTGCTCTGTCTTGCTGGCTTGGAGGGGAAACAAAAAAAAAAAAGAAAAAGATTTGCAACCAGTTAGAAAGTTACAGATGTTGCTACTATGCTTCTGGGTCTGAACTATATTTGCTTCAGTCAACACTGCTACACTGTGCAGTAAAGGTTTGTTTACATTTGTTACTTCTCTTTTAGAAATTTAAAGGACTTGCTCCCAAAGCCTTACTCCAAACAAGCTAATGGAAGGCTGCAGCCCTATCACTGCTGCCTTTGGAGAACAAAGTCCAGAAAATGATGCTGAAGGGCATCTGTGGGAATGGCACATAGGGGAACAAATTTTGGTCTGATGCTTTACTGCATGCTTTAAATTTATAAAGAACATAAAACGCCTTTCCTAGTCTAGGGAAACAAGTTAGTTGCATAGTACTACAAGGTTTTCTTGCAGTCACCTACAAGCTCACTTCTATAAATGTAGACATCCTTAGCCTCATTCTCTCATTCTTGGTTCTGGCTAATTCTCTGAAGAGGAGATCAGGACTACAAATGCCTAAAGTTATAAGTAACTTTAATGCCAGCAGCCACCAAGGCAGCCTCTTCCCTTCCTGTATGTTCATTTTCCACTTAACACTGAGTCAACAGGGCAACAATTTTAAAACCAGACAGTCAGAGGAACACAGCATAGCAGAGCCCAAGATGAGAGCAGAGGACCGCAGAGTGATGATGATAGAAGGGGAGGAGGGGGACACATACAGGGAAACAATGACAAAAACAAAAAAAAACAGATGAAGAAACAGAAGTGACAAGACAAAACTGATGACAAACAACTGGCACAAAGAGAGAGATGACAAGTTGGAAAGGTTTGAAGGGACAACACAGGTAACCAAGTGTCTTACCAAGACAGCCCACCTGACATGTCACCACTTAAACCTGACTACCTGTGCTGCCAGACAACAAGGAGAACACAGGGAAGTGTGACTTGGTACAGGCAAGCAATACCAAAGGGAGGGTCTCATCAACAGATGAGGAAAAAAAATTGCTACCATGAGAAGCTGCTAGGAAGTTGGGGTATTTTTCAATTATCATTTTATTTTGATGTTCCTTCTACTGGTGTTTTCCCTGAAGTTTATATCTACATTCCTTCTGAAAGAGGCTTGACTGGTCAAATGGGAAGCATCCTATTGCTAATGGTACCAGAAACAGCTTTCTCAGTGATAACTCAAGCCAATTTAACTATTTGTTGAGAAGAATTGGTCTTTTGTTGCTATATCCTTCATTTTGGGGTGCAGGTGTGTCTAGATTCCAGACCACATGAATTTTCTGAAGTAACTCCCACCTTCAGAAAAATGAGAAAAATATTTATTATGGGTCAGAGGAAATCAAAATGGCTCAAGTTATCAATTATAATCAATTTAGCACATCTGTGATTTTTAAAGAGAAAAAATCTTGCAATTTCCATTTTGCCTGCTAATACACATTGTGTAGCCTAAGAATGCACAACTGAAGATGCGCCATTCACTCTGAAAACTACAAAAATACAATCAACCCCCAACTTTAAAGAGATTAATTTTTGCTGCCTATATTACATTCATGAACTACTACTGATTGTACACTGAAAAGCAGTGAAAAACAGTTTGATTCAAATGATTGATTTCTAATGCACCACAGGCATTTCAGATTTAGACTGTGGTTTAAGTTTTTCCTGTAACTACTTGTTTCAGTGCAAGTAAAAGGCTAAAACCAACATCAGCATTCTGTATATAGTGCAAGACAGAGCAACAACAAGATGCTTGTAACAGTGGTCCCTGAATAGCCTATCAAATCTGATTAGTTGCAAGACACTATTTTAAGTAAAAGTTTTTTTGAAAGGAGGTGATGAAATGTGTCTGGCAGCCTGTTCTAGTGTTACTGTGTGCAATGCTTAACAATTCTGTTTGCTGTATATGCAACAAAACCAGAAGTAGACAGTGCCTGTTGCTAAGATAAAAAAAGAGTCAAGGTTCTATTAAAGCTTTCCACCTCCGTAAGCATTCCATTATTGCTACACAATTGAGGTCTCTGAGACTGACAGTAAAAAGCTGATCAGTCTACTACAGTACAAAACTGATTCTGTTTTCATTTATTGCAGTCTCTAAATGGATGACATCACCCCAAAATCTGCAGCAACTGCTTCTGCTTTGTACCTCTAACAATTCTGCAAACAAGCAGTCATCTTCATGGAGATACTATCCTTTCATAAAGCACAGTGATATTGAGCCACTGATAATAGCTCTTTGGATAAAGTCATTGTACAACTATATTTGACACATTGCAACTACACCTCCTGCAGAAAAAAAAAGCAAACATCACTATGACCAGTCTTAACAGAAAAAAAAATACATCTACTGCAATCCAGGAGATAAAGTACATTAAGCTTCTTGGTCTATTTTAGATCAACAAGAACAAACCAGACCCTCCTTGAAGCAAACACTGGTAGGAAGGTTCCATTCAATTTTCAATATTTGCTGGTTAAAACAAATTTAATGACGTCTTCATCTTATGGGATATAAGTACAAGTGGTCACCCTACATTTAACCAAATGCAGAGTAGGGGTTACACTGACAACAGTGGAGGGAGGAAGGGATGAGATCTCTGCAGCATACACACTCCATGGATCAAAAACCCAAGCGACTGTAACAAGAGATCTAAATTTGAAGGACAGTACATAATATCAAACTAATTCAGTTATTTCCAGTGCAATGATTGAGGAGACGAAGAACAGGAATCATTAAAACAGCACTTTTAAAAACATTTCCAAAATATGTGAGTAGGAAAGACATGGAGAAAAGAGCCCCTGAAGAGTAGGTCTGCATGCAGATCACATTATTGGATTATGAGACAACACTCTAGCAATGGCAATAACATCCATATATAGGGCTTTACATGTAGATGTTGAATAGCATCTTCCTAGCAGTGACAAACATTAGGAGAAATTGATTCTTCAAATTGTGCCATTGCTTATCATGACATAATGGGCAACTAGACCTTCTGCTTCACTACATATCAGTCAATGAGAAGTTAAAGCAGAAGGCAGCCCTTCCATACACTCTCAAGAGAAGCATAGCATCTCTCACTCTCGTTCCATATGGATTCATTACATTAATGTTATACACCTGTAGTTATGCAGCTATCTTCATGTCATGTCCTGCTTTGGTCATACTGTCTCTCACAGGATCCTTCTAGACAAACTGTCCAACACACAGCTGGATAAACACATCATGTGATGGGTGAGCAACTGGCTCACAGGTCAGGCACAAAGGGTTTTAGTGACTGGGGCGACATCAGACTGGTGACCTGTCACTAGTGGGGTTCCACAGGGCTCTATTTTAAGCCCTGTGCTCTTCAACATCTTCATAAATTACTGTGGGCACAGGACTGGAAGGGATACTAAGCAAATTCGCAGATGATACAAAACTGGGAGGAGCTGTTAACTAACTCCCTCAAAGGCAGGGAGGCCCTGCAGAACGATCACAACAAATTAGAGGGCTGGGCAATCACCAACCATATGAAGATCAACAAGGGAAAGTGCCGGATTCTGCACCTGGGATGAGACAACCCTGGATGTACGGACAGATTGGGGAATGAGACATTGGAAAGCAGTGCCATGGAAAGGGACCTGGGGGTCCTGGTTGATGGAAAGTCAGCAGTGCCCTGGCAGCCAGGAGGGCCAACCGTGTCCTGGGGGGCATCAGGCCCACCATCACCAGCCAGTCAAGGGAGGGGATTGTCCTGTTTTGTTCTACACTGGGGCAGCCTCACCTTGAATATCATGAGCAGTTTTGGCCACCACAATATAAGAAAGGTATTAAACTATTAGAGAGTATCCAAAGGAGGGCTGTGAAGATGGTGAAGAGCCTTGAGAGGAAAACGTATAAGGAGCAGCTGAGGGGAGACCTCATTGCAGTCTACAACTTCCTTGTGAGGGGAAGAGGAGGGGCAGACACTGATCTCTTCTCTCTGGTACCCAGTGACAGGACCCAAGAGAATGACCTGAAGTTGTGTTGGGGAAGGTTTAGGTTGGATATTAGAAAAGGGTTCTTGACCCAGAGGGTGGTTGGACACTGGAACAGGCTCCCCAGGGAAGTGGTCACAGCATCAAGGCTGACAGACTTCAAGAAGCATTTGGACAATAGTCTCAGGCACAGGGTATGACTCTCAGGGATGGTCCTGTGCAGGGCCAGGAGTTGGATTCAATGATCCTTTTGGGTCACTTCCAACTCAGCATATTCTGTGATTCTGTGATTAAAGACACTGCACTTGCCAAAAGAACATACTATTTGGGCCGGTTAAGGATTTAAGGCTCTTGACTGATAATGGACAGCTCTATTCCTCCTTCAATATCCTGACTGTATATTTGGGACATAAATTCATTTGCCATATATTTCACCCAAAAATAAGGGAAAACACTACAAGGGTGAGAAAACACAGTACGCTAATGCACCAGTTTTTCAATCACTGAATGACTTACCAGCCATATAAGTTTCCAATGAAGCTGAAGCTTTTATACCACACAAGCCTCTAGAACTACAAGTTTCACTGGCAAGAACATAAGAAAATCAAAAATTACTTATAGACAGCCCTGTGGTCAAGGTAGATCAGTGCAAGCTTTTTCTTTGGTGTCCTGGGTTGCAATGTAAGATGTGCCCAGGGGTGTGTATTCTATCACCATCTTCAGGTTTCTGTTGAAACCAGGTGGAGCAGTGTTCCTTGCCTCCTCCCTCAAAACTATCTTCTGTTAATGGGCCCATCAATGCCTTGCTGCATGACTCATAGATAACTGGCTCCTGGACTATCTCCTATTAATGGACCCATCAGGCCTTATTGCATGACTCACCATCCCATTGTGAGATGCTCCACCCAGAGGGGGGAACCAAGCATTCCATTGTGGATATAAACTGAGATTTTGAAAACCACAGGTAGCTTTTCCCATTAGACTTCCAGAGGACAAGAGCTACATAGCCACCACTGGACCTTCTGAGGAAGACCAGACATTTTTACAGGATCACTGCTTCAGAAGAACTACATCCATCACTTCAGGACTGCAGCCACCATCTTATTGGACTGCTACCGCCACCCTGACTAACAGGGTGTCAGGTTGTATCTGACTCTGTCAGTTTAAACCAGTGTTTTTCCTGCCTTTATTTCTAATTTTCCTAATAAATTGTTTTTCTGACTTGGTGTCTCCCACTGATTTGTTTTTCAAACCAGAACATTTGGCCAGACATGGGTCGAACAAGAGTCTAGAAGATTCACCTGTTCTAAATTCCCATTTAACTGTTGCAGCAAATGGGTGACCTTACTAAAATGGACCCTTTCCAAAAAGAGAGTCCTGTCACAAGAGAAAAGCATCTGCAACTAAAATCTAAGCCTGGCCTGACTTCCAAACACAACATATAAGGAGATAACACAGGTTTTGTCAACTCCAAGAACAGATGTAGGTTTAGTGTAGTTTCTACTACTGACTGCTACCCAAGTTATTTAAAGATCATCTAAATGGATAAGCAGAAAAGAAAAAAAGTTTACATCTGGTTTTGGCCTCGAGATCAGCTTCACTAATGTAGAAGCTACATCACCACCAAGAAAAAGGTGTCATGGTTTAACCTCAATTGGCAACAAGAGTACCACACAGCTGCTTGCTCGCTTCTACCCCACCATAGCGGGAAAGGGAGGGGAATTAGAGAAAAAAAGTAAAACTCATGGGTTGATATAAGAACAGTTTAATAACTGAAACAAAGTAAAGTTTAAAAAATAAAATAATATTAATAAAAAGGGGGAGAAAAGTGAAAGATAAACCCCAAGAAAAACAACTGATGAACAGTTGCTCTCCACCCGCTGACTGATACACAGCCCATCCCCGAACATCAATCAGCCCCCTTTTGGGTAACTCCCTGTAGTGGGTTGACCCTGGCTGGATGCCTGGCACCCACCAAAGCCGCTCTCCCACTCCCCTCCACATCGGGACAGGGGAGAGAAAATATAACAAAGAGTTCATGAGTTGAGATAA
>VZTN01017314.1:2797-19145 GCA_013400515.1 Erpornis zantholeuca
GATTTATATAAGAAAGGGTGGGGGGGGGGTAGGGGGGTGGAGTTAATTGTGTGATGATTTGTTCTCCTTAAATACCCATGAAGTTGCAAGTGAGAATATTGATTGTGATATTGAGCAACCCAGTGATGTTGATGAGACATCACTGTATTAATTATAAGGACCTACATTTACTGAATAACTCTTTATTCCTCTCTCTCTTTCTTTCCTTTTGTTTTTCTCATAGCTATGCAATGTAGATGACTGACAGTGTGTTTTATTTTGTGGTGTTCTTGTCCAGGTGTAATCATAGCAATAAGAAAAATGAGAAATTGTGAATCCACATACAGTAGCCATTTCAGTGAGGAGTTGTTCTGGTTTTCTTTCCCCCTGTAAAGTTCAAATGCACTTTGCTTCATAACCAATGAAAGGCAGGGAAACATAGAACAAGAAGAAATGAAAGTCATGTTTCCCTTATTTTCTGTTGTTTTTTTCAAATTATTATTATTATCATCATTATTACTATTATTATATGCCCCTCTGTGTGCCATAAGGTAGTTTAATAGCCTGGCATACAGAATAAAAGGGGAAAAAGCTTTGATATCACAAAAGTGGAGTAAGTGGCTAAATTAAAACTAAGAGATGTCACAAGGGAAAAAAGGTATCTTCTTTAAAGTCGTATGTAGAAATACAATATACTCTGAATGTCACTTTCATTTTGGCTGTTTCAATTTTTAAAAGAATTAGAATTCCTATCACGTCATAGGACTGTTTCTCACTGTTTACTTTTAAGTTCACTTGTCCCATTGTGTCCAGCTGAATCATTCAAATTTGTGTTGAAGCCTACTGGACAAGTGACAGGAAGTTTATGAGCCTAGGGAAGACTTGTACTAGAAATAATATAGGCAGTGTGAGCAGCTCACTGTATCTTTGGGTCACATTATTTATTGATTTTACTTTAAATGTTCCATAGAAATAACTTTATAAGATTCAAAACAGATTTTTTTAGGGCTTGAATAGACATCAGTATGATACAAAAAAATGATACAAAAACAGTGTGTCATCACTCTGCAAAGTTATTACTATCAACAAACTTGTGAAATGCCTTGTTTGGGGCTTGGTGGGAAATGGGATTGGCTTCATTTTGTTTCCTTTTTTGTTTGGTTGCTTTTGACTTTTTGTAATTTTTTTGTATTGGGAAACAAAAAAAAAGAAAAAAAAAGAAAGTCAGATAAGTGTTTCCTGCTTACCAGCTGAAAAAAAACATAGAGAATAGATACAGCATATTGCTGTCCAAAGTGTGATCAGAAATTCAGAGTTGTAGTGGTAGTCTTATAACTAAGGAAAATTCTCATTTGAATCTGTCCTTAGCAAGCTGCATACATTACACATTCAAATATATGTATATACATGAACACATAATTGAGATGGATGTACAGGTGGTATGCTCCAAGAAAGAGTCAAAAAAAGAGATTAAGGTTAAACGTGTATTTAAAAGTAGGGTTTTAAAAATGCTTGCTTTTCCTAAATTCAAATTCAGATGTTTTGAGAAGTTAAATAGGATTCAGTTGTTTGAGGATTACTTTGTGTATGACTTGGATTTAAATCACAGGGCATTTCAGATCAACTACTTTGTTCAAAGCAGCTGCTATTAAAAGATTTATACATTATAGTGTTTCCAGGGTATTAGTATAGCAGGTCTTCTAGCTGAATTTGAAGTGAAATATAGATTTTTACATTATCTAATGTGTATTTCTTGGAGCAATCTTGATCTGCTCTTTAAAGGTATTAACTGGTTCAAAATCATTGGCATTGTTTAGAGGATTTTAAATAGAGGAATACAGAGTTAAGCTACGTGAAATCATGCTTTCCATTTAAGTGCAAAAATAAAGTCTCTAGAGTGAAAGAAGTACTTAGAATCATGCATTCAGTGATTCTGATCCTAAAGAAACCCACAGATGATACTTCAGTGAGGGTAATTTGAGTATCTTGGATTATCATTATATAGCATTTCCCCAACAGGATGAAAAGAACATAGAGTACTTATGAGGAGGGAGAAAAAAAAAAAACAAACCCTAAGATTTTGGTAAGCTTTTTAAGCAAAGTCAAAAGAAAATGAAATATGCCTACAGTATTTCACCCACAAACAGATGGCCAAACATAACAAATCAATAGTATGTAAATAACAGTGTTAAGAAGATCTGTTGCAATGCATGAAAAATTACTGGTTTCTTGGCTGCTACCTTCACACAGACTAAACCTTCACAGAGAAGAGTAGGATATATGTTATTTTTTTCACAGAGACAGATGTAGCAGCTCAACGTTCCCATCTTCGTTTATAAGTCCTTTTTTTTTTTAAAGAGTGCAATGCAGAATCAACAGATGCCCTTTAGAGCTTCTAAAGGTGGTAAAAGAAATACACAGAGCTTGAAGATGCAGGCAGTGAAAGGAAATGCTGTTCTGTTTTCACAAGGCCTGCGAGTCCCCTGCACCCACACAAGTCTGTGACAGAGAACTTGTGATGGAAACGCCAACATTTGAGCAGGATGGTTGCAGCAGACAGACTGTGGAACAGTGAACTTCTGGTTCCGTGGCACGGAATCATCAGAACGCTGGCACAACAGGGTGTCTTCCTGCTTAAATCCACAAGAAAAGCAGTGGTCCACATTGCATCCTAGTGTGCTGCTCCTGGAAGCAACACTTATTAACTATCATCAGGACCTACAGTCTTTTTCCAGGTGTGTTGCGAACAGCATCTCTAGTATTTGAAGACACAATTTGCTACTGAAATATGCTCATTCAAATTGCAGTAATGGGGGGTTTAGTTTTAATTTTTAAAAAGGGCTGTGCGAGCGACTCAACTTGTGACCTCAAGCAATTGATTTAAAATCTACCTGTGACGATGGCTTGTCTTCCCTGGGATGTGAATGATGGTGCTTGACTCCTCTACTCTAGTAAAGCATTTTGAGTTCCTTGAATTTGGAACGTTTGTCTGGCTTCGGTTCTGTACAGCATTGTGCAAAGTAGAAGCCAAACATTACAAAATACAGAATGGGCAGAGATCCCAGTCTTAAACTGACATTCTTCTGCTTATTATTTTAGAAGAATCAGAAAAACGTACTACATTTTTCTGAAAATAGATAGGATAAAATGAGTATTGATCATTTATAGTCTAAATGATTATCATGAATTGAAAGAGCTTAAACAGGTTATTTCTTAAAAAAACCCACCAGTTTCAAAAGATTAATTTTTATGCTGTTGATCAAAATGTGTTTTTGAAAATTCTCTAAAAATTACAAAAATAACGTATATTTCTGATGTAAAGACTGATTTCATTTTTTCCCTATTGTTCTTTGTTACTAATATAATAAGATTTTCTAGAGCTCTTAATTATTATTCCTTTTTTGATCAGGATCAGGGAAGGAATTCTTTGGTTTGAGATTTTCTTGAAGTACTATATGTCCTTTCCCAAAACAGAGTAAGATAACCCAATATTCTTGTATTTCTCCATTTTCAAAATTTATTTTCCTGATATTATACATCTTCAAATCATTAGAAATAATGTGTGGTAACATGTTTTTGGGAATTTGTTGTTGGCTGTAGCCATGTCTTTTTAAAAAGCAATTTTAGAGATTTGTTTGCTGCCATTTCATTACATCAATGATGTGGATTATTTCAGGAATATTGTGACCAATGAAAATTCAAGCACTTCTGAACTTAAAAGTTTAGGAAACAGATAAAATTTTGTGTTAAGATGTTTAAACATTCTTTATCTTACTCTATTGCCATGTGATGGCAGTTAGGAAAGAGGAAAAAGAACTTTTTTTTAGGAAAAACAAGCCAAGAAAAACAAATAAACAAACAAACCAACAATTCCATGCATTTCCACACTTGTTAGCATACTGACATTTTATTGTATACAATAGTAGAATATCCTGAGTTAGAAGGGACCCATGACTTTTGTAGAGGTTGAACTCATGGCCCTGCACAGGACACCCCAGGAGCCACACCATTTGCCTGAGAGTACTGATGCTTTAAATGGCTGCCTAGAAACACAGACTAGACAGGAATAAAGGAATAAAGGAGGGATTGATTGGAAAGGCCTTCAGAGGTACACTCTGGGCTCCAGAGGCTCCTGCCTCAGTGCATCCCAACATGGACAAGGACAGCTCACGAGTTCTTCCCACTTTGATATCAGCATCAATTCCCCAAGCAGAAGCCAGGCAAGGATGGAATTTGCCCAAGCTTGCCCCCCTCTCCCCAAGATGATGCTTTATAGTTTTTGGGCTTAGGATGGTCTGGGTGTCTTTGGAGAGCAAGCTGGAGAGGTTTTGTTATGTCTGTCTTAGCACAAGAGAACAGCACTTAATGAGCTACAGGAAATTTCAGAATTACACTGGGCAGTACAGGATTTGAAAAATATAAAAGTTAAAACCCAAGGCATCAGCATTGTCCAAAGGCTATTGAACTCTGTCAGGTTGGTGTTGTGACCACTGGGAAGCCTGTTCAGCTCTCCCCTCTGGGGGAAGAGTCTTTTCCTGATATCCAACCTAAACCGACCCTGACTCAGCTTGACATCATTCCCTTGGGTGCTGTCAGTGGGCACAAAGAGATCAGTGCCTGCCCCTCCTCTTCCCCTCATGAGGAAGTAGAAGACCTCATTGACATCTCAACCTCCTCTTCTCCAGACTGAACAAACCAAGTCTCCTCATTTGTGCCAGATATTCTCCTTCTTTAGACGTTGTCTAAGGGAAAGTTAAGGTTGTTTAGGTGCTGTAAATTTACTGAGAAGGGAAATATATTTAAAAAATACCCTGGAAAAGCAAACAAGTACTGCTGGACAGAGGATAGAAAGAAGGACTATCTCTAAGCATGCAAAAGTGGCTGTTTTCCAAAGAGAATGCTGGTTCCTGAAATTGTAACAAAATGTTCTTCTTGTTTTCTCCCTTCTTTCTCCAAGGAATCATGTCTGCATAGAGGTAATGCCTCCTGAAATTCCTGTTATGTTAGTATTCCCTCTCTGAATCCTTAACCATTTTATCTAGCACAGAAGTACCATGAAAGGATGTGGGTCAGCAAACATTAAAAGGTCTGAGTTTCTGATGTAAATAAAAGAAGAATGCAATGAATGAAAATATTGTTCTGAAATAAACCCTGAAGCACTCTTTCTAATTTGTCAGCATTAGTATTTCAGATTAAAGTGTAAAGTATAAATACATTTATAATTTTGTCTCAGTTTTGATACCATATATCTTCATCGTTAAATTGTATTCATTTCTTTGGTTCTGTCAGCTCTGCTCTCACTCTGGGTAAGACCTTCCCTTGCCTCCATTCCCCTTTCATACTTTGCCAGCTTTTCTTGTAGAGAGCTGAAAATGTGTTACAGATCATTAACATGACTAATCTCAAAGTACTTTTACAATAAACATTGCTAGCTCTAGCAAGACAGACCAGTTCCCTCTCCATGTTCTGAAATTATAGAAGTAAGCTCTGAACTCTGTTTCTTTCAAATGTTCTCCTATTGCTGCCTCTCCATTTGACTTTCCCGTGTGAAATTTATGTTAACTCTAATATGACCACAGACTGGTAGCAGATATTGTTTTGTCTATCAGAGTATTATCACCTGGGTTACATGAGAAAGAGGAAAACTTGTGGTGGGAAAATTGAATTAACATCTCAACAACATAATCATCAATTTTGTAATGAAAATAATTGACAATGTTTACATTTAAAGGGAAAGGTATAGCAAACACAATGCCAGTCTGGTTACATTAATATGAAGAGAAACAGAGAAATGTTATTATAATAATATATTACTTGTACAATTTAATAAGGAACATTTTCTGGTGACAAGCTGGTTAATAAGAGCAGGCAGTCAGAACTGAATGTGCTCAGGGAGCAAATGATAGTTTTATTCCCATGGGTTTAGTTTCAAATTCTCCTGGTTTTCTGCAAATGGGAAAATGAGAAATCATCCAGTGGTAATTGTGAAAAATTTCCCTCTCCTGGTTTTTTTAACCACTTAATCAGTTTCCTATTGCAAGATTCATTTACAGCTTGTTCAGTTTGGAATTAGATGAGCAATTATTTAGTTTTTTTCTTAACAGAGTTGGGCTTCTGGATTTTTTTCTTGCAATTCTTTCTGTATTATATGTTTTTGACACAGTAGGGGCTGCCTGAAGCCCACCACATCCCACTGCAGACATCCCTGATCTGCTGCAGTTCAGAGGACTTTGTGGTTTCCTCTTCGAGGGCAGGCTGCTACTCGATGGCACTGAGTGTCTGCAGAGGTGGAGAAGCAGGAGGGGTCTCCTGGGTTAATTCCAAAGGTTTATTTCCAGTGAAGGGGACAAGGGAAGACTCAGATCAGGATCATGCATGAGTTCTTATACTGGGGGTGGGGAAGCTCACAAACCGATGGGAACAGGACTCAGGGGTGGATCTGGCTAGGATTAACACCATGATATCCAATGGGAGAGCATTGGAGTCCAAGAAAATTGCCCTGGGGGTTCTAGGACCCTCCCAGGGACCCCAGAAAGACACAGTTTTTGATCTGTGCCCCTGGGAAGGACTTCCATCACTTCTGCATGAATTGAAAATATGAAGACTGTGAAATAGATTGTAATGTAGTTATCACAAGGTGAAAATTTATAGTATTAGGTTTTTAAGTGTGATAGTGAATGAACTCAATATGGAGATTTTAGGGCATTGTCCCTTCCTTTCCTTCTCCTTCTTCTCCTCCATTTTCCTGCCAACTTAGGCACAGAATGATTGGTTGAATGAATTTGAAGTAGAAAGAGACGTGTTAGAAACAGGTGATAGTTATTGGTACAAAATGATAAATATAGTATGTTGTGACAGTTAATTGGGTGAGAAGTCTTTAGAACATCTCTGCAATCTCCATTTTGGGGTCTTTGCAGTGGGATTTTCAAAGTGCTAAATCTAGGTGCAGGTGGCATGCTGAAAATTAATTAAGAACTTGAATAAACTACAGGAGAAACTGAAGCTGTGGGTCTGATTTTTTTTTTTCTGGTATTAGACTTTGAAACAGGAAAAAAAACCCCTCTGATCTCGGAGATCCAGACCCTGAGAGGGAAGGGATTAGGGTACAGGACCCAATGACACAGTGAGTAGCAGGGAACATTCCAGAGGGAAAGGTGTGCGTTGGGGAGAGTGGCAGGGGTTCTCCGCCCAGGGGACAGGGGGAATGGCAGGAGAGGGACAAGCTGAGCAGGGGCAATCGGCACAGCTCACATGGGGGAGAAACAGCACTCAGGGGAAAGGGTAACCATAGCCACTGGGGTACAGAGATACAATTTACTACTGGGCAAACTTTGACAGAACAGCTTAAACTCAACAAGGATGCTGTAAAACACTGAATTTTCTGAGTCTCTCGGTCATCCCCCAGCTTGCCCCAAGCTGGGGTACTGCAACATCTTTTTGCATTCTCCCTTCTTTTTCTTTAGCTTTGTGAAAGTCAAAGATATATCCTTGTTGCATGGTATGCACTTTTAATAAATTTCCCATATACCCCTACTCCCATTTTTGGTGTCCCAGCACATGATTCCTCATGAGTATCTTCTGCCATATGGAAATACCCATACTAATTACCAGCTCTCCTCAGGAAAACATGTCTTAACATCAAACTCTACATGTTAATGGAAAGAAAATTATAGTGTTCTATTACCAATGAACACCATTGCAGAGTGAAAAAATGCCATAGGACCATCTCAGCACTGAACTTCTTAGAAACAGTTACCAGAATAATCTATAGGATGTTTAATTTTTCAAATAAGTTGCTGTTTGGACACTTTACTTAGAAGTTGGTTTCATGTTTTTCTGGAAGGACTCAGTTTTTAGCTGATAGCAGTTTTTATCCAACTGAATTACAATAACACACAAAGTGTGAATGGTGCATCCCAAACATAAAATGATACATCTTTTGGTCAGAGGGTTTGTGCTCCAAATCACTGAATCTGTGGAGTTATGCCAGGTTGTGCCATCTGAAGATTTGGCACTCAGTAGCACACAATATTCCATTTTCAAGGACCATTACTCAAATAGAATTAACCCAATCACACCACAGGCCAAATGTCTCCTGCGCCGAACCTTGGTACAGGAACCTCCCTTCTCCAATTCTTGTGATAGGAAATGAAAGTACAGGTGGGTAAGTAGTATATATAATTTCTATGGTATTTCCTTTTCCCCCTCTTCTAGAAGTTATTTGAGATCCTGTGGAAGTACAATATAACTTTCAAAATGGAGAATGATTTTGTTTATTTGAACTGCCCCTGCTAAAATTTCTACTTTTAATGATGGCTGTTAGGACATTGGTTTTAAATGTACTGATGGCTAGACGTGGGTCAGAACTTAAACACTGACATGTAAGCAGCCAGAAACCTCTGGCTCTCTATTGCCTGATAGCTGCATATGTCAGATTGTGTAGCAGAATTATATCTAAAATTACATAATTTCTGTTAGTAATAGTACCAGAAAATGATATGTGAGGAAATAGGAAAGCACTTATAGCAAAGCTGAAATAGAGGCTTTAGAAACTGTATTTGGCCTTGAAAAGTCAAGATAAAGCTGAAAGATTTCCTCAGTTTCTATTTCATTAGAGCACACCCATAACAGCAATAAAAATGATAACAAAATACAATTTTGATGACTTAGCATTCACACAGATGCCATTAAGAAAATATTTTGTTGATATAAAAGATTTTCTGGGGCTTTACAGTGAAAGAAATGTGTTACACTTGATAGTGATGAAGGTTGGCTGAAAGTATAGTGTGAGTAAATTCTACTCCATTGTATCTGTGGGTAAAAATAGATTGGAATATAAAGGATTATTATACAAAGAGGTTTTTGTTACCAATATACATCCAAAAGGTCAAGGATGACCTAAAATCCCAGTTCCAGGGATTACCTAAGCTCCTGATGTTTCTGAAACAGAGGGTTACTGATGGCAATTGTTTCTATTCTCGGGGAGCGCTCTCGGCTGACCGCTTGTGCTCAAAGCCTTCCTTTCCCATCTACTCTGACAGTATTAATGCCTTGCTCAAGAAACTCCTTGTTGCAGGTGTTCAGCCTGTGAGCCCAAGTCATTCATAGCCTCACGCCAGGCCACGCTGCTGCAACTGCAACTTTCATGTTTAATTAAAGCTAATCCATGGAGTTACAATCTGCCTGGATCTCTGCACTTACAGAAAAGCAACCAAATGTGTCAAACCCAGGAGAGAAGACCTTTCTTTCAGACTGCATGAGAGAGTGCACTTTCCCCTTGAATTATTGGGACAGGGATCTTCTTAAGATCATCAGAATAATATTAAATTGATGAGATGTTGACAAATAATTTATGTATTTGACATGAAATAATGGAAGGTATCTGAGATTAATTTCATTTTAATGTAGCCTTTGTTTAACTGAAAGTATGTAGTGGATGGTTTTTTGCCATGTTACATAAATGAGTGGTTAAGAATGTGCTGAATGTTGTAATCTCACTTTAAATCTACCTGACACTCTGATAACTTAGGAGCTTAGGATGTCTCAGGATAGCAAGGAGTGAGAAAATAAAATGGTCATTTTTAAGGGAATTAACCAAAGTGGCAATATACTGGGATGGAGTGAGTTGTCCATACCTATCTCCTATTTTGCTTACTCTCTTCCCGAGCTGTCAGCTGGTCAAAGCACAAAATGAGAATACAGTTCCCTGATACCACAATGACAGTTTAAGTAGTACCTTTCCCTGACCATATCTTCCATTGCCAAGTCACTGAAAATTGCTTGCGAGGGTGTGAAGTGCATCAAATCAGATCAGGGAGCTGATCTAAACTGATTAAAAATAAAGCCTCCCTCTCCTCACCTTTATTCCTTTATCCCATTTCATTCCCTGGCCCGGGCTGACAGCTGTGCCAGCGGCTGTGTTAGCCCAGCACGGAGCAGAGGAGGAGCAGGAGGGAGGCAGCAGTGACAAGGAGCAGGAGGTGGCTGCTGCTCGCCAGAATTAGTATTGAGCACCTCTTCTTATCGAGCCATGGTCTGTGTGCTGGCACTCTGAATGTCTAAGGTCAGGACTGCCAGCAGAAGAGGGAGGAGAGTTTCTAGAGAATTTAGTGCAGGTGCAATTAGTCAGGAATTGGGACAGGTCATACCAAGTACCTTGGGGAAGTGTCTGAAACCTATTGTAGGAAAGAAATGATTTTAAACTAACCCTCCTAGGAAATTTAAAACTTGTTTGAAGTAGATGCAGGAAGTAGGACTGAATTTTCCAATCTTGTGTTTCACAACTATTTAGGAGTTATAAAGTACCTTCTCTTGTTGCAAGAGCCCCTCAAGCATACACAAAGTAGATCTCCACGTGTTGCCTTTCCCTGGTCTTAAAATTAAATGCTGAATGTGATTATGGGGAGAAGGGGTTTTTACCTCGGTATTTATTTAAGGATCCTTGGGTGCAGCACTACATCCAGGTGGAATGCACCAAAAGGCACACAGAGGATAAATCACATATAAAATTTATAGGCCTTGCAAATTAACATATCCATCAAAGATTCCCCAATGAGAGACTTAAATGAATCCCCTCTTCCAGGAATCTCCCCCTGGATGGGCCTATCTTAGTTTACAGCAAGTGTTCTAGGAAGGGCCTTGGTGTCTGGGGCTTTCTGACCCCTGACTGCGAGGCTTCCAGGGTGTTTGGTCTCCTGGCCTAATGGAACAGTGGGTCTTAGCTAAGCTATCAAACTTAAAGAATGTGGGCTTAAAGCACTAAGAATACATAAAAACTATATAAAAATATATATAAAAGGCAAAAAATCATCCTGGCATCAGAGGGAGTTAAAACTTCTGCTGTTTTCCGAGCGACTCTTTTCCTGCAGCAGGGTGCAGCCCACTTTGATTTGATAAAGGTGGTCAAAATCGTTTAGAATTTTGCATCACTACTAATACATTTTGACAGTACCTTGTTCTATTGTATAATTTACTTCTAATAAATGTATGTGGTCTTCTCAATTTGGGAATTGTCTTGGGGTGATTGTCTCAAACCAAGACAGGAATCATCCATAAAACTATTATTGACAATTTCAGGAGTAGTAAAACTATCTGATAGCTCAGGTAACATATTTAAAGATCAGTGCAGATAGTGTGTTTTCTATTTTTTTTTAATGCTACTTCTTTTAAGATTTTTATAAATGTATGTTGGAAATTAGTATGAATATGCACTTTTTTTCCCTAGTATTTCATCATTGTTGCAATTTGGGGTCCAAATTATTTGTATAAACATGATTTATTTGTAAATTTGGATACTTACATGTGTCCATGGGTTTATAAATGCACATATATGCAAACTATATATATACACATATATTTCATTATTATACTATTATCTGTGAGTGCAAAAGGTATATTTAAGAATAATTTTTAAACTGCATAAATCTGAAAAATTTTGAAAGAAATTGTGGCATATTTGTTAGTTTGTATATATTGCACTTTGTTTCTAGTATTCAATTAAACACTTAACTTGCCTACTCATTGATCGAGTGTATTTATGCAGAGCTTTGCTCACTTTTAAATTCAATTTCCTCAGGGAGAATACAAATATTTTTAATTTTGTTTTGTGAGCCATATGTTCAAGAGCCGCTACTAGTTTGCTGTTTCAACTTTCTTTGCCTTTTTCTGCCTTTACAAGATTCCAGACATTCAGTAGTACAGTCTAAATAGAGCACTGTAAACATGCCACTAAAAAAAGTTTCTTGTGCAATGTAATTTTATTATGAACTCAACATTTATTTAGTTTTATCCTAATATCCCCTGTTGCTCAGCTCTTCTCTGAAGAGCCAACCCTCTTTCTGTTTATTTTGTGAGTCAGCCTTTATAAATGTATTGCTACTCATTCCTTTTATCTTAGCTCTAACATTGTGGATTTGCTACAGGACTGCTTTAAGATGGTTTTTATTTGTATTTTTAATGTGTTTCTGTCCACCAGACCATAGTAAATGTGTCTTCTTTGAATGCTGGTTATCTTTTTTTCTTTATGAAATATTAAATTTGTCTCTCGCTTGTGGTCTACCCATTTTCATGACTCATCCCTGTGCTTCTCTTTGGTCTTTACAAGGAAGTGGAGCCTCCAGGGATCAGAGGAAGAGCAAGTGAGACCCTAGGAGCAAACAGGCAGGAGAGGACAGTAGCTAAAATGCTGCAGTCAGACTGGATGACAATTTAAGCCTTCTGGCAGTGGGGGAAGGCTACAATGTCTACTCCATGGAAAACAGCAAAAAGGCAAAAGTGGCCTCATTTCATAAAAGTGACAAAAGGTGTAACTAAAGCTACACAAGAAGAAAGGAGAAGAGACAGAATCTGGCTTTATCCTGAGTGTATTTGTCCTGAGAGATATGTGTGTTAAATTTCTGCTTGGGAAATAGCCAAAATTACTTAATTGCATCATTAAATTTTGCCATCTGCAGATTTTAATTGATGCTTAATTATTAGAGTGAGATGTCCTGTGAACATTTTGAGTAGTAAATTGAAAACTTGAAGCACAGTTGCTATTTCAGTGATGTGGATCCTTTGCAGGATAGAGTTATAACATACTTGGATGCTATCTAAAAACTGTATTCCCTCCTTTGCTACATAATGATGTTTATGTAACCAATGGATTTCCCTTATCAGATTTTGAGGATCCTAATCTGAAATACTTGTGTAGATCATCTTTCCTTTCTGTTGAAGTGCTTTCCTGGCTTATAAACTTGAGATACAGGATCAATGGTCTTCATTTCTTTATGAAGACCAAAGATCTAGTTACCATCTTGTAGGAATTTTTTATCAGGTTCTAGCTGTGGCAGCATAATTCCAAACAATGCTCTAGTCTTATCATTAGTTTTGGCATCTTGCTCACTGCAATTTCTCTCTTCCCCCACCCCTATTACTTGGTACTTTAAACCTTCAAAATGTTTCATGTATGTTATTATTCTCAAGATCTATCTCAAACTTCCATGATATGTTGCTAATTTGTAAAGGTCGATACTGGTTTGATATATCTTGGCAAGCATGTTTTGCAGCATGAGGTAGGGGGAAGGGATATCAAAATTCTCTGTCTTTGCATTACGGAGTTCCTGTGGAGCAGCTGCATCAAATTTTTCACATTATTTATGACTGAAGCAAAAGTAACTTTCTGATTGTCCTCATTTTTGTGATTTGTCCCCTACTCAATGTCAAGCCAGCTTTCCTCTAGAAGAAATGTTTTGGGATCATTAGTCAGATGGAAGATCACATACCTTTGTGTAATTATTTGAGATGGTTAGATACCATCTAACCATCTAGGTAATTCAGTCATACACTTTGAGCTCATTTAAATATAAAGTGCACTAAAAATCACTACCCACTGCTGCACCGAAAAAATCACCACCTACATTTTAGCTGCTGCTATTGTGAACACCTGGGATCACTTTGTGTTAAATTTAACTTTGAAATTGCTAACTTCTTTATACCCTTTCTGCTGCAGAGTCTTTTCCTGTTTGATTGTGATTTTTTTTTCTCTTTAAAATAAGGTTGTTTCAAGGTGTGGGTTTGTCTGTTTTTTGCGAGTAACAGATGATAAGACAAGAGAAAATGGCCTCGAGTTCTACCAGAGGAGGTTTAGATTGGATATGAGGTAAAATTTCTTCACCAAAAGGATTTTCAAACATTGGAACAGGCTGTGCAGGGAAGTGGTTGAGTCACCATCCCTGGAGATATTTAAAAGTGGTGTAGATGTGGCACTTATGGACATGGTTTAGTAATGAACTTGGCAGTGATGGGTTTAACTTGATGATCTGAAAGGTCTTTTCCCACCTAAATGATTCCATGTTTCTCTAAATTTTTTCTCTGCAGTGTAGGAGAATGGCAGACTTTGTGGGTGGTAAATTCTATGCCTGAATAATACTGAAGCAGCTGAGGAATATGCCCTATTGCCTAGAAAAAAGATTTAATTCCTAAGATTAATCCGAAGAAAAAAATAATATAGTCCATGAAAACATTCATGTCTGTTCCTATTAATGCTAAAGGAGAATAAAAGGAAAACAGGGCAGTGTGCAAACCCTATAACCAAGTCTTTTTTAAGAATGCAGGGATACAACAAAATAAGTAAATTATTAAGTATCCATAATAAAGAATTACTGCTGCTCTGATTTATTTTTTTCCCCTTGAGTTGTTTCTCTGTTTCCTGGTTTGCTTCTTTACTTTTTTTTTTGGTCAGGTCAGTGTCTTAATCTTTTTCTTCCTAGTTTCATAATTATTTTAAGCATCCTTCTGCTTCTATGACTTGGAAAACAATGCCCCTTTTTAAAACTCTGCGTTTCAAGTGGAACTGTTATTACTGTCTTAAGTTGTGCTCTATTACAAAGTTTTCTAAGCACTTACTGGCTCTGTACTAAGCACTTTGGAGGCTTAGTAAACACAGAAATAATAATTATATTAAATCTGAAATTACAGCTGGGGCCATGAACAGGAAATCCATGCCTAAGTGTATTTTCATCCTTGTATAAAGAAAATGAGTTTTGGGGAATTGATTCTTAACATAATATTGCAGCATGAAAGTAAGTTATTCAGTGAAATATTTTCAGGTAATTATTATGCTCACTTAAAACAATGAAAACATGAGATCAGTGCTATCTTAAATAGGGCTGTGGGATGAAAACCATCTTTTGTTGAAGAAATCTGGAAGCTGAGTAGGAATGTTCTAAAACAAGACAAAAGTGAGAGTGACACTAAGAGTAACACAGAAAACTAATTGTTTTAAATCACATAGTCAAATAATTACATAATTGAAGTAAAAAACTGAATTTTCATTCAAATAATAAGAGCCATTCATTTAAATCTTAGAGGTGATATTAAAAGATGATAAATTCAGACCAAATATGGAGAATATGGTCCAGAGACTGATTGGTGTCATCATATGGAAGAGCACTCCGTGCTAGCCTAGTGCACCACAACCCTTGGACCTGCTCCATTTGACTCTTTCCATGCATCCTTACTGATTTTTTTTTTGGTGGCCTCAAATTCACCTGATGGTTTTCCCTTTCATATGTGGCTGTAGGATTGGTTATGCATGGGGTAAAGTTTTAGAACCTGATTTTACTTTTTCAAAGGTACAGAGGAGGTCACAGGCCTGTTGAATGCAACAGGCTGTGTAGGCTCCTGACCCCTCAGCAAATCAAATCTCAGTGATCCTCAACTCCTTCGTGAACTTAACTGTATTTAAAAACTGAGTTAGATTGCTGATGCCAATAGAAAACAATGCAGGCTGTATAAACACGAAGTATCAAATAGAAGAATGTACAGTTACTAAACTATAATGTATGTTCCTATAGTGTTTTTTCTTTCTACAAATATGGCTTCATTTTTTGTTATTTTTTTAAGTTTTATCTGGTTTTCCTCATTCAAATAATAACTTCTGTTAACTACATTTGTGAAAAAAAATTCTAAATGTGAGAGAAATCTCCTTTGTAAACAAGGAGAAAAGGGAGTACTGAAATTTTCCATTTTATACTTAAAAACAGGTATACAAGAAGCTATAGTATGTATGATTTGTGTTCAAACAGTTTTATTGCTTTAAAATCTTATCTTTAATTTATTAATACATGATTATATAGTGCTTTAGAAAAGTTCTCAGCTACTCTGTCCCTGAAATTTCAGGGGTGTGAAATTTTTAATTTGCTGAGTTTGTAGTATGTATGATGTAATGACTTGAAATGTCTCCCTTGTGTGCAAAGGTAATGCCAGGTAATTGACTTGAACCCAATTTTCTTGAAGGAAAATTATTTATATTAATGCAATAAAGACTAATGGGCCTGTTAAAATTAGCTGCTTTCAAAACAGTGTATTTATTGCCATAAATATCCCTGCTTTCTCCAGAAGCAGAGTAAAGCTCAAGGTCTTAGTTTTCTCCCCAGAAAGAGTCTTGGCTGTAAAATTGTTCACATTACACACACAGCACCCTAGACACGTTTTGTAGAACTATATAAAACCATTCTCATTATTTCAATTTATGGTGTAACTGGGTGCCAAAGCCTTTGAGCTTTGGCTCAATGTGAGCACAATGCAGGTTATGAAAGGACAGTATAAATGAAAAATACCTGACCATTACACAGAGGATACTGACACTGTTGTGCTCTATCCAGTTGTTTACTGTGCAGTAGTATGGAAAGTCTATTATACTAGTTTTATAGTTACAGATGCTGTTTTGGGACATTCATCACATGATCTTGAACAAACATGGGGAAATAACCAGTTGCCTGCTATATACTATATCCTCAAGACAACAGCCCTTTTCCCATCTAGAGGAACATATTTTCAAGCAATATTGATTTTTCTTTCACTCATTCTCCTCTCCTCTCCTCTCCTC
>VZTN01017314.1:27436-37669 GCA_013400515.1 Erpornis zantholeuca
TCCCTTCATAAGATTACAGGATATAAGATAGCCAAGGATGTCTTGGGCTGTCAGTCCCAAATCTATCATGTCATATTTTAATCATGTTTGCCAAAACCTAAGAATGATCACTTTTTTCCTGTTTTTACTGTTTCTAATATAAGGTTGTTTTAGAGTTTTGCTTCCCTGATGGTGTAAATCTTTTTTTCAATATCCAGTTTGGATTTGTTCTCAGCCAGTTTACATGTATTTGTTTCAATGGCAGTGTTGTTATCGACATGGCTGGGGAGAAATAGCTTATTTTCTTCCTTCATCTTTAAGGATAGCAGCTGTGTGTCTTCTGGCTCTTCATTTTGTTTAGGTAAATACTTCAAGCTCTCTTGCTCTCCTTTTGTAAAATAAGTTTTTCACTTTTCAGCTTGTGCAAGGCTTGCCCAGAAAGGACTGACTTCATAACTTGAGGCAAAACTTGTATGTCAATAAAGAACACTCCTGCTTGCAGAAACTTCTGTAGCTGTTGCATCAGGTTGGAGACTGCCACGAGGTGTATGCATTTGGGGTCGGATGGAATATGGCTACTTAAGTCTCTGAAATACAGCATCTTCATCTCTGAATGTGGGGAAGATTGCTGCGAGCAGCTTCTGTAGAGCAGGGTTGATAGTCATCTCACTGAGTCAATACAAGTTCACCAGTTTAGAGAAGCTGAAGTTCAATCTGATACATTTATTTTTCTGAGTTTATCTGTGTTTACCCTTGCACCTCTTGTGTACCATACAAATGTCCCAAGTGACAGAAATCATGGTAACAGAAAATAGAAGAAAAGCTATGGGCAAAATGTATGTTGAACTGTTTTTAATAGATTTAGGTATTCTGTACTGTTGAATACAGCCACAGTGTATTTTAGACCCAAAATATGACATCTTCACTGAAAAAAAGCTAAGAAAATTCTTCTGTCACTCTCCATATTTTGTTTTCAGAAAATAAATACAATAGTCTAATATGCAAGATTGTTATATGTTATGACTATAACTTCACACTGGACCTGTATTAGTTGTAAGTGAGCTGCTTTCTATCAATTTCCAGGGTAAAGTGGTTTGGTTTATTTTTTCTTTTTTCCATTTTAGGATTTCCTAAATTACAGTCTAATCCTTGTTAATTGATATCTAATTTGAAGATTTTTTTGCTTTAACACACAGCAGCTCCAGGACTCCTGAAGGTTACAACAATATAAAATATTTGCTTAAACCAAGTTTTTTTTGTCTAATCTTTTACTTTTGTGTCTTGTACTATGATTATGGAAATTAGGAAGATGAATTCCTGAGGGCTGAGTTTTTTCTGATCTCCCTACTGGGACTTTTGTTTGTCCAAGGAACTTCTGTGCAGGGAAAGGTCATATAAGAGGGCAATCCAAATTGTGAATCCTTCATCTTACACGAGCTCACAAACTCAAATTTGGAGACTATGTTTTAAATCATAGCCTTTTAAGTTTCTTTACCTTTCTTGAGAAGATTAATGTTTGAGATTGTAATGCATAATGTTTGAATTATTCATTTTAATTAAAATTGATCATGAGAACTAATTAAAAGACATGCAACTGGTTACTGACTGAGTAGTTGGACTACTTTACAAAAATACCATTTGGTGTTCAACATTGGGCTCGTGTTGATTTTAGAAATTATATTCTATAAATAATAAGGGGCTATATTAATTCTGCATAAGAATTTGGAAATCTAATCTTTAATAAAAAAAATATGGAGCAGTGCTTTCTGGTTTTGGAAAATCATAGCTTCTCTTTTCATATAAAGCTTTATGCAGCAGTCAAAAATGTCAACTGAAAAAAGGCTTAAAATGACCTCTCGCTCATTTCTTTTTCTCTATATTTTAAAGTGGGATTCAGCTGCCTTCCCATCACCCTTGCTGGGATATTGTGGGAAGATACATAAAATCATCGTAAATAAATCAGTTTTTTTTGAAAAATAAACATTGAGAGTGATCCTCTGGGTCACCAAATCCGGGAAATCAGTTTTTGCTATTATGGCCAATCTGATTACAAAAATCAAGTTTTACTTCAGCAATAGGTAGATTGTTGACTTCATTATTATTGCTCAGAAAATTGCTTCACATTCTCGCTATTCTTATAATTAGAAACTCTCAGATTTCCAGTCTAAATGTATTAATTGCCAGTTCATGCTCATTTTCTTTGAAAAGCTCTTTATTTGACCTCAGATTGTGACTTGATGACTAATTTTGATAGCTATGATGGGAATCCATTATCACCTACTCAGAAAGATGTTCTTAATGCATGGCCTAATTTCCACTACATGAAATATAGTTTCACTATTTCTATTGTGTGTCTGGTTGAGGTTGTTGAAAGGTATGAAACCAAAAGAAATATTTAAAGAAAGAGTTTTTAGCCACTTTAGCCTAAGGATTTTGCAATGATTTCAACAGAATGGAGAGATGCCAGGGACTGTAAAATTCAAATTTAATAGCTGAAGGTGAACTAAGATGTACTTCTATTTGTGGTGAAAATATCCCAGTGAAGGGAAACAGATTATGCAAAGAGGAATAAATGAGACATTCTCTAGAAAATTTTTCATCCTGTTTTAATTTCTTCGAAAATGTTCACTTGACTCTATTATTCAGAGAAAATTTGGACTTTTGACTATGCAATTTATTTTTTTTCCTTGAAACGTCATGTATTTTCTGGAACTCTTACATAGCTGTTTTTCCTTTGAAATAAATTCTACTGGTGTCAGACAAAATCCATACTGAGAATCAATTTCTCAAAATAAAACAAATTCCTTCCTTTCCAAACCTACAAAGTTTTTAGGCCTGAGTTGGACATATTTGTGTTACTCACCTAGGCTGAAAATGCCTGAAGAACGCTGACAGAGAAGAGTCCTGTCTGCTGCTACTAGGGAAGTGTTAGTGGGATTTTGGAATCTCTAAAAAGAGTTGAATTTAAAAGCCTTTTACATTGATCATTAATGTTCATTACTTTTTTTGAAGACCAGATCTGTTCCCAGTAGAACAGCTTACACAGACTTTAGAAATTTCTTGTCGCCTGTGTGGCTCACATGTATATATTTTCCCTCTCTGTTGAAGGAACTAGGTTGGAAACATTTCCTAAGCAGTGAAGAACTCTGACACACATTTCCATGGCATCAAAAGATGCCTTCCCAGACAGCCTGGCAAGGTGCTGCCCTCCAAAAGATGAGCAACATACTAAAGGCTTGCCTCAGGACACTTTCTGCCTGGGTCCAGGGAGAGCTGGGTTAGCAGGGTCAAATGCCAAGGATATTTGGAGAGGGAAGAAAGCATTGGTTAATATCAGTTGTGTGCTCCCTGTCCAGGAAAATGAAGGACAGAAGGGAAGAAACAGGTTTTCAGATTTAGGCAGTTCTGAGTAAAAGATCTAAGAGATGAATTAAGTGTGGGTCATCTTTTTATTTAAAGAAGAAAGACTCCATAAACAACGATAGTGCTGCTGATGAACATTGTGTTGAACTGTGAAGATAAAAAAGCCTCAAACAAATGGACTCCAATACAATTTTAACATTGTTGAGTAAAGTTACAATGATCCAAAAATTCCAAAATTTATACACTTTTCTGACTCTGAAGAGGCTGGGGGTGGAGGATGTTCTGCTACTATGCTTCTGCTGTATGATGAAAAAGAATAGTGGCTGGGTTTACTTTCAGCAGTGGTAAATAGATTTGAAGCAGCAACATTCTCTCTGAGAGGGCAGTAACAAATGAAGAAGACCAGAAGCTCTTTTTATATTGAAAAAGAAAGATGAATTTCAATGTACCCCAAAGTCTCTAAATTGTCTTTGTGACTTAAGTTTCTTTCACACAGAGATTCCATTAGTAACTATTACACTACCACTGACTAAAAGTGTGAGCAACTGAAATCTCCAAGAAGTTACACTTTAATAACAAATGTTTTAATTGACTTGGAGACAGTTATAGCAGGAGGTTTTCATTTCTAACCTACCTACAGTAATTATCCATGTTCTGCTGATGGTTATTTATTGTTTAATTAAAATGTATTCAGGGGATAAAAGCCCATTAGGATAAAGCATTGTGTCAAACCCAAAAAGTTGCAATGAAGTTTGAGTATGGAACTGCCTCCTGCTGGCTCCTGTATATTTATGGCCAGCCTCTGGTAGCAAGCCTCAGAGAAAGAGAATATTGTGCTAATCTAACAGTAACAACCTGCTTTTATAAAATTAGAAAAGAATTTGAATTATGCAAGCCTAACCAGAACAAAGCTCATTCATGGGTTAGTCTGCTGTGACATAAGTATCACACCCTTGTAAAGAGCAGTTCTTATTCCAGCCTTGATTCAATATGAGTGGGGAAGAACTGATTAAAAAAGAAAGGTCCTTCTAGTTGGAAATGGCAATAAATTTTTCAGGAACTGTATCAGCTCATACATATGCTTAATAAACTAACTCATCTTTACAGAAAAAAAACCTGAAAATATATTTTATTCAAAGGTACATTTCTTGTTTTGAATCTTAAATTCATTAATCTCTGTGAATTTTCACACTTGTCTGATGTGGTTTGAAATGCTTGGTCTGATGTATCAGCTGAGGATAATAATCTATCTGAATTTATGGGGAACATCATCACTGTGAGGTGTGGGAATTTTCATGTGTAACTTGAGAAACATGAAAATTTCTGTGCACTGGGATGTGTGAGTGAAAACACTCTTTTTTCAAAATAAATCATTGTCGTTTTAATTAAAGGTGACTCAACTAATTCAAGAATGTGACTCACCTAATTATTTCTGCAACTTATTTTTTTTTTTTTACCTTTCCAGTGTAACCAATCCATTTTTATTGTGTGTCTTTGGAAGGTGCAAAAATTTCTCAGAATCAAAATCCTTTTACCTACCAGCTCCTTCTCCTGGTTGTGTTTCAAATCAGTGTTTTTTTTTACATCACCCCTGCATCTGTCCCTTTTCCAGAAAGAGTTCCATATGGGAAGATTGACTTCAGGGTGGTCGTTTTGGGCTTTGTGTTGTGGTTTTTCTTTTTTTTTTTTTTACTGTGGTAATGCCTGGATGAAGGCTCCTGGATAAGTTGTAACAGCTCAATCACATCTCTAAATTGTGCTAAACTGTGGTGGAAGCGAGGGGGATGCTCTGCAGCCAAGAGTTGTTGGAGAGCAGCGTGCTCCGATTAGGCCCCGTTTGTCCCTTGGCAGAGCCTGTGTGTTGGTGTTGTGTATGTGTATGTCCTTTCTGTCAGCTGCTGCTAGGCTTTCCATGCCAGAAATATTTCTGTTAGGTATCCAGGTCTTCCTGCTGTTGAAGTGGCACAGAGGGAGTAGATTTTGACAGGGCAATTTTCTGGATAAATATTAGAAATTTCTTTGGAGCCTGTATTCAGGAAGCCACTTTATTCCAAAGCAAGTATTTTACTGTACTTTGATAGTGTTTTGTTGTTTGTTTTTTTTTTTAAATTACTGGCCTGTTTTTAAATGATATGACACATCTAGAACAGTGGTCAAACTCATATTACCTGAGCTGAGTTGCCTAATTCAGGAGTAGGAATTTACCTTTCGCATCAGTTTGGTGGGGATGAAGGCAAGGAAGGGCTGTGCTCTTCAGTAGCGTGGGTGCTCAGGGTCTTCTGGAAGTTTTATGCAAAAAATCCCCAATTAGTGAAAGGAGCATGTTCCCTGGCAGAGCAGTTGACTTTTGCCGACCTTTTATGACAAATTATAATTGTGAACTTGTGACCTTTATTAAAATTTTAAAGTGTGTGTCAAGGTATCATAAGCTGTTAAGTTGCTCATAATCATGTTAATCGTAAGTTAGTCACACTGAATTGAGTATGGTGGTGCAGGTGCCCTGTGGAGCCTTTAAAATAGATATTGCATTGCATTGCTGTCCTCAGCCATGAGAGACTGAGCTCAGTGAGCTCTCCTGATCCTTTGTTCCTGTCTGCTGTCACTTCTACACTGAGTGGGGAGAGAAACAGTCATATTGAACCACTCATGTAATAAATTACTTTCTCAACTTGTCTCCACTGACTGTACAGGAGGAGAGGGGCTCAAATGTGCATGTTAGAGCCTAAAAACACCTGGACATGGGCAATAAAATTGTAATTTTTTCCCCGAACATTGGACATTTGGCTAAATTAAGCTAATGGAAGCTTGGCTTCTTGTTTTGAAACATCTGGAGTCTTGATGACAATCTTGCACAGCTAATGTTAGTCTCTTACTCTTGCTGTTTCTGAGTCCATCATGGTGGTCTGCCTTACCTACCT
Organism: Erpornis zantholeuca; assembly: GCA_013400515.1. NCBI lineage: Eukaryota > Metazoa > Chordata > Aves > Passeriformes > Timaliidae > Erpornis > Erpornis zantholeuca. Next base: position 33,697 of record VZTN01017314.1, read on the forward strand.
GGTTATTCATGTCACTAAAATTGGTACTGAGAAGAATCATCTACCTTTCTCTCTGAAGTGTCATGATAATGTCTTCTGGTAACCCTACTCTCTTCCTTTGGATAAAATGCTTTCACTGTGGGATTTTGTTAGATTTAATTGAAAATTCTAAGGGATTCAAACTAACTGCTTCATGCTTCTAGTTTGTAATGCAGCATCTCAAAGCTGGAGGAGTCACAAGTAAAAAGTACCTAGTGACAAATCTCTCAAGTAAATCTGTTTTGTTTTGTTTTTTTTTTTTTAATTCTGATGGCTAAATTGTCATGTTCCTCTTACCAAATTATAGAAATAGCTGTTTGAAAAAGAACCTACAGTAGAAGGAAGGCATCTGTTCAATTTCCTTTGTGCTTCCCCACACTGGATAATGTTAAAAACTACACTGTTATTTCCTCCTTTGTTTGTCATCAGACAGGATAAAATGCACATTACTTTTCATTTCTTCATTGTTTCTCTGTAATCAAAAGAGAAACAATGTTTAAATTGAGAACTTCAATATTCCCATCCTGGTGCACAAAGCTCTGCAAAGCTCAGATTTTGCTGGCTAGTTGTTTTCAAGCAAGGAATCATTAGGCTTGTCCATGCACAAACACTGCTTAGGAAACAAGCTTTCCTAGCATGCAGCTCCTAGTGAAAATGATTGTCTTTCATGGTTTATTGTTTTGGGGTTTTTCTTTTATTTCAGCGACAATTTTGTACAGGTGCCCAGGCAATTGTGAGTCACTGTATATTTGTCTGTGCTGTTATTCCTTTAGAATCACAGAACAATAAAATGGTTTGGGTTGGAAGGGACCTTTAGAGTTCATCTATTCTAATCTTCTCCCATAGGCAGGGGCAGCTAAACTGAGTGCTCAAAGCCTCATCCAGTCTTGAACACATCCTATGACAGATGATGTGCAGCTTCTCTGTGTAACCTGTTCTACTGTCTTGCCACCCTTATCATAAAATAATTCATCTTTATGCCCTACCTACACCTGACCTCTTTGAGTTTAAAATTGTTGCTCTTTGATCTGTCACTACAGACACTGGTGGAAAACCTGCTTCTCTCTTTCTAACTAGTTCCTTTGTGTATTGAAAAGCTGCAGTAAAATCTCCCTGGAGACTTCTTAAACAACCCAACTCTCTCAGCCTGTCTTCATAGGAGAGGTGCTCCAGTTTAATACCTTTACTTCTGCTTTTTAAGCAAGGCAAAAGTTCTGGACCATCACCTGCCTTGTAATGAGCTACCAAACACCACCTACCCACCTGCCTTCCACTATGATTTGATTGCTCCCATGCCCAACTATTAAACTTCTTTTGATTGAATCCCCAGAAATATGGGTCACTCAGAAGATCATATTCTACAGGGGCTGTTAACCACAAGATGTTACTGAGTACTTTTTGTCTGTATTTCATCTTTTATCCTAAAAGTGGATCAAAATAATTTTTCTCCAGCAGTCCTCTACTTCATCGGTCGAAGGTCTCTGCAATCCTGGGCTTCAGTCTGATTGAAAAGTGTGACAGGTTTTTTCAAGATGGGATACAGAATGAAAGTTGTAAGTTCAGTGGGAAAAGTCATCTTACTTTTAGTATTTTTTTTCACAAAGTTGTCACATGAAGGAAACAAACATATTAGGAAAAAAACCCCACAGCCATATCAACATGATCCCATTTAGTTTACAAGAATGGCATGCATAACTTGCTGTGAAATGTCTAACTGCCTTATTAGTTACGCTGAAGAAAGACCACAAATTCAACTTTTCTTTTCTTTTCTTTTCTTTTCTTTTCTTTTCTTTTCTTTTCTTTTCTTTTCTTTTCTTTTCTTTTCTTTTCTTTTCTTTTCTTTTCTTTTCTTTTCTTTTCCTTTTCTCTTTTCTTTTCTTTTCTTTTTTCTTTTCTTTTCTTTTCTTTTCTTTTCTTTTCTTTTCTTTTCTTTTCTTTTCTTTTCTTTTCTTTTCTTTTCTTTTCTTTTCTTTTCTTTTCTTTTCTTTTCTTTTCTTTTCTTTTCTTTTCTTTTCTTTTCTTTTCTTTTCTTTTCTTTTCTTTTCTTTTCTTTTCTTTTCTTTTCTTTTCTTTTCTTTTCTTTTCTTTTCTTTTCTTTTCTTTTCTTTTCTTTTCTTTTCTTTTCTTTTCTTTTCTTTTCTTTTCTTTTCTTTTCTTTTCTTTTCTTTTCTTTTCTTTTCTTTTCTTTTCTTTTCTTTTCTTTTCTTTTCTTTTCTTTTCTTTTCTTTTCTTTTCTTTTCTTTTCTTTTCTTTTCTTTTCTTTTCTTTTCTTTTCTTTTCTTTTCTTTTCTTTTCTTTTCTTTTCTTTTCTTTTCTTTTCTTTTCTTTTCTTTTCTTTTCTTTTCTTTTCTTTTCTTTTCTTTTCTTTTCTTTTCTTTTCTTTTCTTTTCTTTTCTTTTCTTTTCTTTTCTTTTCTTTTCTTTTCTTTTCTTTTCTTTTCTTTTCTTNGTTAGTTAGTTAGTTAATTAGTTAGTTAGTTTGGTTAGTTGTTAATGATTTGACCAACTCGGCTTTAAGTATCAGATTTGTGGATCACTGGAGGATGATGAACTCTGAGGAAATACTGCTATGTTCTTGTCCATGCCTCCACATGCTACTGTCTTTTTCCTCTACAGTCTCTCATGTTTCACCTCTGGGCCATCCATTGTTAGGCACCTAACAGGTGTTAGGGAGTAGGGAGGGGCATGGGGCGGATTGGTTCGAGGTCCAGCACTTCAGATTTGTGGGCTTGAAATGTCACATCAAGAGAGGTCATTAAGGGAAATCTTTGAAGGCAAAGAATCCCTTTATGAATTATCGTGTGGATTTATAATATTCATTAGTACTATTGTATGGACAGAAAATTTCATTTTCCTTCATTTTGGATACAGTTCCATTATTCTCAGCTCTTGTAGAGGCATATTCATTCACTTCTCCGACTCAATTACATAATGATACTTTCTTTTCTGCCTAACTACATCATTATTCAAGGTGGATGTCTTCTAAATATATTCCAATTTATGTGTTGGGAAAGAAATTATTTACATCCAGGCTAACAAGAAACTTGGGCATTGTTAGACTAAGCTCAGGAATGCAAGGATACAGAACTATGAATTACCAAGCCAGACCAGGCAGCTCACATGCAGATACAGAGAATAAGGGAAGTTGGATGCCTGTGGCTGAGCCACAATAGCCATCACACTGATGGCTCATACTTGTCTGGAAGCAGTGCTGAACCAAGGAGAATGTTTGAAAGCCTACCTGTCTCTTGGCCCAGAAAGCTGGATTAATATGCACACCAAACTCAGAGCATTTTTTCTGTGTGTGGTATATATCTAGGCAGAGCAGTTTATGTATTTGACTAGGCTACCTCACAGTGTAGTGTTATAGGAAATGAATTTTGAAAAAGAATGTCAGCGTTTCCTTACATCACCAAAAAGATAACTTTACACGACAGGAAGGAAGAAAAGTTAAGAATATATGTACCCGTAACCCGATAACAGTTTGTGTAGACAGATCTGACATAATATTCAGCAGATTGCTGTCAAGTTTGGGTACTGAGAGATTATTTCTAGGCTCTGTGTTCCTGTAGAACATGTAGGACTGAATAGCCATGCTTCAGAGGAATTCTTTTGCAGGGGCGTAATATAAGCATTCTTTGTGAGCAGTAAAGGCAAATACTGGTCATAGGTCAAAAACTCGGAAATCAAGGTGACAACCTTCAAAAGGAGCTGCTTCTGCAGCAAATGAACCAGCACTTTATGCTCTATCTAATTAATCAGCTTGCAATGTTCTTTCAGCCCTGCTGTTGGAGAGAGATGGCCATTAGCCATACAAATCAGCAATGTGGTGATCAGGGTGACAAGGCAGGTCACCCCCTTGCACTGCGATGGAAAATGCATTTTCTTTCAGCCCTCTTGTCAAGCAGTGGAAATTCCCCAGTGGATCCAGTCCATGGCCAATTTGTCTCATTAAT
>VZTN01017315.1:0-20875 GCA_013400515.1 Erpornis zantholeuca
TTTCATTCTTTTTTATCTTTACAGGATTGTTAGAGAAGGGTCTGATTCCTGAAACCGAAGAATGACAATTCATCATGGCACAGGATAGACTTTGTCCACCTCATCATCATGAAAGGAAAACTCCATGAATATGTTAAGCGACAGGAAGAATATAAAGAATTCAAAAACTGTATAAAATAGACCCAGCAAAGACAGCATTCGTGAAGAGGGGGGATCTTGACACGATAGAGATCAGATCTGTGTGTTCACCCAGCTCCGATCCCAGGCTCAGCGCTGTCCTTTTTCAATTGTGGCTTTTTCGTGACTGATATTTCGGCCGCGGAATAAAACTTATTCTTGATTAAATTTTAATTGGGCTATCCCGTTTATATCAACTGGATATCCAGGGGAGGTAAGGGTGAGGAACAGTTTTGTGTCTTTGCACCTCTTGTAGGGCAGCAATCCTCATAAGTATAGAATTTTTGTCATGGATTCCAAAATTTGGAGGTGGTCTCCACAAAGGGAAAAACGGAGACTTTCCTTGGGAAGGAAAATACTTAGGCCAGCTGTCAGTGGTACACATGATAGGTTGGCCAGGGGAAGCAAAGGCCAGTTAGAGTACTTTCCTGGCACTTTTTTTTTTTTTTTCGTGGGAGTAATTCACCCTGACATATTTTAGAACTGATATCTGAATTTCAGAGCTGGGTGCCAAAAAATTATGGCAATACCTTTATTTTGGCAAGGCAAACAGCTAGTCCTAGTATTAGCAGTACAATGATAGGCTCCCCAGAGAAGGTAATAGCTTTCTATGCTGGCACCTTTTATGTGGGATTAATCCCCAGACGTGTTCTAAATTTCAGAGGTGTATTCTTGAAAATTATGGCAGTACAATTATTTGTGTAAGAATCCACTTAGCCCACATGGTTCAGATGATAAGCTGCCTCGGGGAGGTAAAGGTCAGCAGCAACTTTGTGTGCTGGCACCTTTTGTCTTGGACTAATTCCCAGATGTATTCAATTTTAAAGGTGGAATCAGAGAGCATCCAGTGTGGGTTCCACTGGGAGAGCCACAGGTCCTTGCCACTCCAGCACAAGCTTCCCACAGGGGTCACGGACTCCACCTTTGGGCATCACCTTGCTCTGGCATAGGCTCCTTCATGGGCTGGAGGTGGAGTTCTTCATCTGCCATGGACACCCATGGGCTGCAGGGACTCAGTCGCCTCACCGTGATCTTCACCACAGGCTGCAGGGGAATCTCAGCTCCAGTACCTGAAGAACCTCCTGCTCCTCCTTCTCCACTGACCTTGGTGTCTGCAGAGCTGTTCCTCTCAAACATTCTCACCTGTCTCTTTTCTGCCTGCAATTGCTTCTGTGCAATAACTTTTTCCCCCTTCTTAAATTTGTTACCCAGAGGCACTTGTCACCATTGCTGTTGGACTCAGCCTTGGGTACATCATGGCTTCCCACTAGTTCTATCAAATGGTATCATTGGTTTCTAGTAGCTTTGCAGGGAAGCCACTCCTGTAGCCCCCCTCCCCCCATTACCAAAGCCAAACATGCAAACCAGATACAGATGTAGATCAAAGGGATGGAGAAATAAAAACAGCAATACGCTGCAGGACAGAGATGGAAGAAGAAAATAAAGGGACAGGGAACAGGACAGAGTGAAAGAGAAAAAAAAAAAAGGGACAAGGAGCAAGACACTGAAAGAGAAAGAAGCAACAGGGATGGGGAGCAGGACAGAGAGATACCCAGCAACACACTGGATAAGAGAGAGGAACAGGAAGCAGGGTAGAAATAGAGATAAATTAATATGGGCCAGAGGATAGATGGAGCATTAAGAAATAGGAATGGAAAGCAGAACAGGGGAAGAGAGAGAAGAATTATGGGGATAGAGAAAGAGTGAGACAGGGAGCAGAGGGGAGAGGCAGAGAGAAAAGGGACAGGGAGCAGGACAGAGAACCAACCTGAAAGGAAAAGAGGGCAATGGAGCAGGACAGAGATGAAGAAAGAAGGGCAGAAGGACAGAGAAAAATAAGGGACAGAGCAAGACAGAGATGGAGAAAGAAAGAACTGTGATGGGCAGAAAGGTATGTAACAAGAAACAACAAGTTGCTGAACAGAGAGATAGACAAAAAATAGGGACAAGGAAGGTGGACAGAGAGACAGTACCAGGGCAGAGAGCTGGAAAGAAAAAGCAGTGGCAGGCAAATGGGAAAGGGAAAAAAGAAGGAGAAGGAAGGGTAGAGAGATAAATAAAAAAGGTGAGGGACAGAATGCCAAAAAATGATCCCAGAGAGAAAGACAGTGACAAACAGAAGAGTGGGATAGAGAGAGACATAGAGAAACAGGGAGAGCAATAGAAAATTAGAGAAATAAAGGACAGGGAACATTACAGAAGGATTGAGGCATAAATGGAGGAATGAGGAATGGAACAGAGGGATAGAGAGAAAAAAAGAAGGGTAGGAAATTAATCAAAGAGATGAAGAAATAAAAAAGCAGTTATGGGGAACAAGGCAGAGTGATGGAGCAAACCTAACTAGTGATGGAGAGGACAGAGGAATGGGACAGAGCAACGGGCACCAGGAATGGGGGGTAGAGAAAGAGAGGGAATGGGACTAGGATGCAAAATAGAGAGAACAACTGTCGTAGAAGGAAATGACAAAATTACAGAAAGGGGAAAAAAGGGTTGGGAAGCTGGGCAAAGGGACAGGGAGCCAGACAGATAGAGAGATGGAGGGATAAAGAACAGCACAACAGTATCTGTATCTTCTAGTATCTGAAGAGAAGCAGGAGGACTCTTCATCAGGGACTAGAGTGATAGGACAAAAAGTAATCACACAATCTTCTAAGTTGGAAGAAGGATCATCAAGTCCAGCTCTTAAGTGAATGGCCCATATAGGGATGAAACTACAACATTATTAGCACCATGCTCTTACCAAATGAGCTTATCTCAGGTAGGAATTGAAAGAAGAAATTCTTCACTGTGATGGTGGTGAGACACTGGGACAGGTAGCCTGGAGAAGCTGTGGCTTCCCCATCCCTGGCAACATTAAAGACAAAGTTGGATAAGGTTTTGAGCAATGTGGTCTAGTGGGACCATATGTCTAGTGGGATTGGAACAGATGAGATCTTTAAGGTCTATTCCTTAACATTCTATGATTTTATGAATAGAAGAGGCAGAGATCTAAAAGTCTAGGGGATACAGAGTAGGGCAGGGAGAGACTGGGAGGCAGAAGATGAGGACATGGCCCCAAGGACCTGGGACTTACTGCAGCTCCTGCTTTTAATGCCACCAGAGAATTTTACAATTCAGATGCTTATCTGTCCCTCTTTCTCTCCTTAAGGGTCAGATCTGTGAATCTCATTGGATGACTGTCATCCACCTATGAGAACAGTGGTGTCTTACAGCTCTAGAAATACAAGGCTTTATAGGTACATAGTGTGACCCACACAGTTCATGGGCATACTACACTTTTGGTTACATGTACAAAGCCTCATTTATATGTTGGTGGTCTGGTCTGCTGAAGATAGGGATGGGGAGCCAAACAGAACCAGGGAGAGAAAAAGATGAATAAGGAGCAGAAGATAGAGGGAGACCATGAGATGGAGAAAGACACATAAGGATGCGTAGAGGTATAGACAGATATAGAAGAGGAGAAGGAAACTGAACCAAGCTCTGGGGCACACAGAGCTGGAGCACACACTTCCAGGAACTCCATGGACATGTCCTGGGGGTCCCCCACCCTCTTAGCACAGGGAGATAGCACCCTGTCCTCCCTACCACCCTGCACATGTACCAGGGGAAAGTGCTTCCCTGCAGGGGCCAAGAACCCAGGCACTGAGAGAGCAAAAGGTAAGAGAAGAAAGAGGCTGGGTAGCGCTCAAGGCACAGCAGCAGTGCCCAGGAGATAAGGATGGACCTTGAGGGGCCAGCACATGTGGCAAGTCCCTGCACCAGAGCCCTGAGCAAACACTCTCAACAGCACAGAGCTGGGAGCAGAAGATATTTTATGCAGAGCTTTAACCCTGCCAGCTTGGGGAAAACAAGTCTTACAAAGATGTCAGGGTTTGTCAGGGATCTGTGTCGGGAGGGCAGCAGCGCCTCACAGACCAAGGCCAGGGTCTGTCGGTCTGTCACAGGGAGTATGCCAGGCAGCACTGGTAACACCTTCTAATAAGTGGTAGCTCTGCACTGGTAACACCCACAGGCAGACAGAGGGTCATGATGTGAGCTGTGGAACATGGTGGTGCCCAGTACCAGGGTGACAGACAGCTGCAAGCAGGCAGTGTCCTGGGGAACAGCACCAGGAAAACCCACTCCCAGGGAGTTCCCATCTGCAAAGCCCACAGCTGGCCAGTGGCTCCCCAGCAGTCTGGGCCCAGCAGCCCAGCTGGAATGAGGTGTCTGGCCCATCTCACCCATGCTGAGAGCCCAGATGCTGACCTGCACAGATACAATCACTGCAGCCAGGAAGTGACACTGAATCTTCTTGCCAGCATATCCCTCTTCTGTGGTCCAACAGAGAGTGGGAACACATGTTGGGTCCTAGACCACCAGTGATAACTCTGTTGGTTGGGGGCTCCATGGGGCACCACACAATGTCCCTGCACAGTGCAGAGCCCTGGTCTTGGCCAGATGCTGCATGGAGCCCTTTTGCTGGGGCTGTCAACTGGGGCAGGACTGGTGTGGGCTCTCCCTGTGAGAGCTGGTTAGCTGCACTTTCCATCGGCTCTGGCAGTACAGGCACTAGGCCTCCTGTTCCTGCTTCATCTCTTACTCACTTCTGAGTGAGTACAGTCCTCCATCCTACCTGCCCAGGGCCAGGAAAGGGAGCTCCTGCCATATCTCATTTTGAACAGACCCTGCACCCCTCCCCAGTGGCACTATCACTCTGGATGCTGCAGTGGCCCATAGTACACAATAGCAGCCACAGATGCAGGGAGGAAAGGGAGATAGCCATAGGAATGCTCCTCAGAAGAGGGGGTGGAAGCAGCCCTGCCATGAGCTGGGGGTGGCTGCTGGGGGCTGAAATAGATGTTTGTGTGTGTCCCCGAGGAACTGGTTCCTCCCGGGTCATTCCCTTCGAGCCATCCAGACTCTGCCCAGTGCTCCAGCTGCCCCTCCGGTCCCCAGGAACCCTTGGAGCTTTCCCAGGCGCCAGGGACAGGGAAATGGTGGCTGGTACGGAGGGATACGCGTGTGGATGTATAGGTGTGTCGGGAGGTACATGTGCGTTAGGCTGTTCTCGGTGTCAGAGAACACTGGCACGCACAGCCTCGGGAGCACTGTGCGAGCTCAGAGGCAGCGCAGTGGGCTGAGCACGATCTGCGTGCGGAGGTGGATGTTGCAGGGTACAGGTGTTCATGTGTGTGTGAAAGTGAGTGCGGCAGCAGGGACGCGGGGAGGAGCCACTGCCGGCACCAGGATCGGCCCGAGCAGCACCAGCAGCGGCTCTTGGCGGCGGGGACAGACGTGACACCCGTCAGCGGCTCTGCCCGAGCGGTACCGGCAACGCGAGCAAGTGGCACCAGCCCCAGCTCTGCCCGGGCGGCAGCGGCACCAGGCAGTGGCTCTGCTGGAAGGGCACCGGCAGCGGGAGCTGCCCTCAGCAGGGCGAGCGGCGGCAAGAAACGGGCCCAGGTGCAGCCCCGCCGGTGCAGTGAGAGCGCGGGGTCCGGCCGGGAGCGGAGTGCTAGGGACCCCGCACCAGGCTGGTCAGCTGCCTCTGGCGAGGCGGGAAGGACAGAATGGGTGCAGCGAGCGGCTCCGGGGACTGGGGCAATCCCCCGGGGCACCAGCATCCATGCCCGCCACGAGACGAGGCAGTGTTCGGGCTGCCCAGGCAAGGCACTGAGCAGGTCTGCCTGGCAGGAACCAGACCCCGGAGCAGCTCGAGGACCCTGCCCTTTGTCCCTGCAGGGCGAACGAGGCAGCTTTACTGCAGGAAACAGAGGCACCCTCAGCCATGGCACACCCAGAACAGCCCCGGGAGCATCAGGGAGCACAGATTGCCTGCTCTTTGTCCCCCCTCTTCTATCCCTGCTCCTCTCTGGTCAGATCAGTAGGGTCTCTGTTGTCCCCACCCAGCACTGTTGTTTGTCCCCTTACACTACCCTTCTTGACCTTCCCTTGCCACAGGAGCTTGGCTGTACTGGCCTGCAGCACGCCTGGCATGCATGATACTGTAGTAGCCTGCCACTACTAGGGCTCTGTGTGGGGCTTTTTGTTAACCTCACCAGCTATGTATTTGGAACAGTTCTTCCAGCCAAACCTTTACCCTCGTTAGCAAAACCAGGTCTCTTGAGCCCCAACTTTGCCACTGACTGGGATCTCATCCCTGGGAATTTTTACTTCTTCCATCACATTGCCTCTGCCCCTGCTAGCTCTAAGCAGCAGATGTGGAAGAGGAACCCAGCTGCCCACGCTCTCCATTATCCTTCTTGTCAGAGCAGCTGTCCCTTTTACTATTTTTTGAGGTTATTCAGAACCAAGTGAAACTCTGCAGCATTTACACACACCTGTTTACAAAAAGGTATGAGAAAGTTGCAAAAGACTTACTTCCAAGGCAATTTACTTTCAAGGGCAACAGAGCCATGTGGGTAGGTGGCAGCTTCCTTAGAAGAGCCTCAGCAGGGACCTGGAGACTTCCCACTCTGCCAGAGATGTTCTGAATGACTCCATGAGCTAACCCAACCCAGTCTGTGTGCCTAAAGCCTCTTCCAAATATGGCTGTCAAGGCACATTTGGAAAACTACTTCAGGTAGTATTCAAGTATCAGACAGCATTGGGCTGAGGTTATGCAAACAGACCCAGCCTTTGAAGAGCTGCCCAGCTGTGCCCCGAGAAACCACTACTGTCCTCTCCCAGTAAAGTAAAAGACAACCCAGCATGCATAACCAAGAACAGCCACTCACTTGTGAGAGAGCACAGAATCTTAGATACTCATTCTTTCACAGCCCACATGAGCCTTGCAGGTCAGAGGGTCTTTATTTCACAGTTATCAGTGGCTAAAGGGATGAGTGACATGTTGTAGCATCCATAGGCAACAAATCATAGCAGCAATGTGGTACTCACTTTGTGTTTAATGACAAGATGAAAGACTGCACAAAGTACACACCAAGGCAACTTCAAAGGCTGGCAGTGAAAACAAGATACTAAACCTGGAAAAGACCAATTGGCCCAACTAGGGCTTAGGAAAAAAATAATTATTACATTGATGCTGCATGGTGGGGAGAAAGAATTCAAACAGCAGCAAGTAAGAGCATCCCCAAAGGGGAATCAGTAACATGGGGATGGACAGAACAGGCAGGGGAGGGAGTCACTCAGGGTTAGTCATAAGCACAGCTGGACCAGATAACAGAAACATATTTCACTACATGGAGCAACATGCCCTACTAATAGGTGTGTTAAATTAGTCTGTTTTCCCCCCTTCCCAGCCACTTCACAGTCCACAAGTTAGTTACAGCACAATGTGCACATCTAGTTAGTGAAGGTGGTCCAGAGCTCCCATCCTTTTTAACAGACCTGTGTAACTCACCAGGGGCTTGGGAAGTGTGAGCCACACAACGTACAAGAGGGACTGGTGGAAGCTCCTGCCAACCACCCAGCACTACTTGGTGCCCTGCTTATGCAGCAATTCCAGACAAGGCTATTAAAGCTGTCTCTGGGTACACTGACCTTGCCCCGTGGAGGGCATCTGGCAGTGAACTCCAGCACTCCTCAGGCTGACCTGGACTCAGATGGCATGAGAGAACAAAGAGAGAGACACTGGAAGTACTGTAAAGGCTTAGACCATTCCACTGAGAGTTAATATGGCCTGTAGTTCCAGTAACTGGAGAAAACAGAGATCTGGAAAGCAAGAAGAAAAGCAGGTAAGTTCCTACACCCCTTGGACCACAAAAAAAAGAGCACAAAATGTGTGAGGGAGGACTGGATTTCACAGCATTATACACTTCAGCACAGCAGGGCAGGTTTGCTGCTGCTGCTGTCACTCAAGGAGCACGAAGTTACTTGCTCAAGGTGGCAGCTGGGCCAGTTGCAGAGCTGGAACTGAGCACTGATCTACTGGAATCTAGGTTGCTCCTATCCAGTACTGTGTTTCCTCTCATCCACCTCATGATTGAGAATACAGAAGTGTCTCCTTGCTCCTTTCCATCTAGTCACCAGCTCAGCAGACATCTGCCACACCACTATACTTATCCTATGGCTGTCTGCTAGCAGTGCCAGCCAGCTCCCTGGCTCCAGAACACTGACTCATCCCTTGTTTTCAGCAAGTTGAACAGAATAACATCACATCAGATCTGAGGTCCTCTCAAAATCCACAGTTACAAACAAAGCCCCTTTTCCAAGGCCATTACCTTGTCCTTCAGTTGCTGGCAAAGCTGCAGTGAAACTGTGAAGAAGACAAGGGCATCATTTAACCACGGGACAACACATTCCACTTTATGGACATGGCTGACTTCATATCGCTGGCTGCCAAACTCACTGGAGGCGGAGGAAAAGAGCACAGCTTCACACACAACAGCACAGAACACAACTCAACTGTCCTGCATTCCCATGGGAGAGATTATGATGATTTCTATCACATTTAAATCAGCACCCGGCAAAGTTACAGAATGCAAACACTCAGACCACCTCTGATCAGATTTAGAGTTAAGCTAAAGGGTTAAGGTAGGAACTTCACCTCATTCCAGACAGGCACAGAGGCAGGGAATGCAGATGACAATGCCAATATCCAAACACTCATTTTTGTTGTAAGGTCTCATCTCTAGATAAACACTCTATAGATGGGCTGAATCCTGGAAATTCACATATTTTGGCCTTTAGGACCAAGTAATCAAAGAGACACAACAGAGCATTCACAGACACTGCGACTCAAGTCCAGCTTCTCCACTTCAGAGATGCTACAATGGAAACTGCACACAGCTGTTTGGATTTCACCCTCCAGACATACCAACGCCCAGGTACACTACCCTTGTAGTGACTATACTTACAACATAGCCCCAGGGTTGTGCAAAACAGACCCTCCAGCAGGCTTGAAGTTCTAGAGAAGGAAAAGGTCATTAGGATTTTGATGCAGTAAACAAACCACTTAGAAGAAAGACATTTGAGGTTTACACTTTCAGTAGCCTGACATCAAGAAACACTTAGACTCTATTTGCCTGGACACTCCATAATTATGGAATCCCTTTTGTTAGAACCCTTCCTACTCCTTCATGAAAGAAATTCTACACATCGGCTAAGTTCAACATCGCTACAAATCTTATCAGTACAGAAATAAGATGAGAAGATACAGAAGGAAAACAAAATATAGGTTTTTAGGAAAATCTTCCTTATGGAAGGACTGCACTTCATAAGCTTAAGAATTTAATGTTGTTTTTACAGGACATCAAGTTGACCCATAGAACAGGTGAAGCAGAAATGTATCCATCAAAACTCCATTCAGGAAACCCAAGATGCTACTTTGATGTACACTGGATTAATATTACTATGCCCTTCGAAAATTACACAGAATTATCCAACTATATTTAAAATATTTGGTAAAAAATGGCTTACTCCAGAGCACTGGTATATTCTTCTGGGCTAAGGAGCCATGCCCCAAACTAGATTTAGAGCCAGTGCTCTGTGTGTAGCAGACCTAAACATAGACACTTAGCACCAGCTGAACTAACTTCTGTATTATCTTATGAACATAACATTGCACCAGGTAGCAGTGCAATCTCCTCCTCACAGTGGGATGCAAGGAGAGGAAACTAAACAATGTTCAGGAGATAGGAGGCATCACCTTCGTTGTGCTGGGCTGCAGCACGTGGAGCTGGTAGATAGTGAGGCACAGCTTGTTCAGGTTAATATAGAAATTCACAAGGATGTCTGGAGGCAGCGTAGGGGTGAACATTTTCTGGCAAGAAAATTAGTTTCTTTGTCAGTGAAAAGATCATAATTTCTAATGCTGGGAAATCATTCCCTTTTCCTAAGCCATACTACAATTACCCCATGGCAAAAAGAACACATTAGGAAAGAAACAAAAACTAAGCAGCTGGAGGCAATGGTTGTTGCTCCTGCTGGCCTTGATCAAATGATATGTACATAACAGTGACAACAGAGGATGGAGCAAGGGCAAATCATCTCTGGACAAGACTTGTGGGCAGAGAACAGAACTTACACTCAGAACCAGAGTCCTCATGCCCAAGTCATCTGCATTGCCACAGGAAGACACAGAGCAGCCAAAACCACTCAGGATTTGCCCTTGCTTCAGTTCTGTCTCAGGAGACACTTCACCAGGATGCAACCCAGTATCCAAACTGTTCAGGCTGACAGACCTGTATAGAGGTCTACACCACCACATACTTACTGTGAGACCACTGGAGGCAATTTCTGGGAGTGTCAGAGTGGCAGGAGTGGTCAACCGATTTCGGGCTCTGGAGAGCTGCAACATCACAGCATCCATAAGCTACAAGATAATGTACAGAACCACTGGTGAGTGTGATTCCTGGACAGCTCTGAACAGTGTGCTGGAGAATCCTACAGCCTTCTGCAAGCACTACAACAACAATCGCCACCACTCCTCACCCTTCCAAGAATTATTGGGAAGGGCTGGCTCCCATATAAATCCAGTTTAACTGTTGCCACCATTAGAGACTTTTAAAGACAGGTCTATGGAGGCTGGTGAGCCTGCCACACAAGGTTCCCAAAGACCCCCTGGGAGGGAAGGACCCTGAGAGGCATTCCCCAAGACAGGGAGACACAAGAGGCTTCTCTCACAGGATACTCTGTTCTCTTATGCTAACGTACCCCAGTTCTGCTTCCCGGGTTGGTCCTTGTCCCTCAGTCACTCCCTCCCTGTTCCCCTATAGGTTCCCATACCCTAGCCCTGCCTATGCACCACTCCCTGCCCTCAAGCGATTGGCCTCTGGTGCTCTCTCCACCCCCACCTTGCCCTGTACTTAAACTTGGACCCTTCCCAAGTCTGGACAATCCACGCGCCCAGCCTCCACGGACCCCAAACAAAGACCCTTCTTGCCTCTTTGCCATTGACTCATATTAGCAGCTATCTGGCTTGCTGCACAGATCAGGAGTGTTCAATACCAGTGACTGATGAGAGAATAGCTATTCATGACAGGAATACGAAGGCAACGTAAGATCAATTATTGATGTCACAGAAGCATCAACAAACACATCATGAACTCTTCAGAAGAACAGACATTAAGGAAGAAAACACAAGCTGCATTCTTGGTCTCCCCACTCCCACATCACAGGTACAACTGTTGAATGGGCTTCCCCTGTTTGTAACTAGCTATGAGAGAGGCAGTAGAAAAAAGAACCAGCTCATTGTGAGGCCAATCCTGCCACAAACCACAGTTCAAAGGCTTTATTCAGGCAGACTTCCAGACGAAAAGGGGGAAGCAACATATGTCTGTTACAGAGCTCATGACTGCTAAGATGAAGGCTTGTATTATTATGACTAACATCTCCGCCTACTTCCACCTGGAAGTAAAAGGAAATAGTTGTATTACCTAGGTTCTTCCTATGAGCAGCCCTTGCCCATATGGAAACTAAACAGGTTTAGTTTTCTCATGTTTGATGTTGTGATGGATTCTAATGAGCAAACCGAAATTCTGGTGCCTTCAGAGAGCATTTCCAAGCAGAAGGTTGGGCTTCACTGTCATGCAGCAGCAGCTACTCTGTATTAGATGCCAGCAAATACTACTGGCAAGAGAGAAGTCACTTTCAGATTTTCAGAAAATCATGAGTACTGTCATCTTCTGTTTGCTCATGGCTGCCTCACTGCTGTTCTTGCCAGCAGCACTGATCTGATCGACAAAGAGTGTAAATTACGTAACAACATCATCCACAGAAGATCAAGGAAGATCCTCCCAGATTATCACTGGCGTGTAACAGGGCACCAACTGCTCAGATTATTGTTCACCAGGATGTACAGCCCTGTTACTAATGCTAAACTAGTATAGATTCATATAAAATATGAGGTCACATGGACACTTCTTGACACAGGTCCATACAGGTACAGCTGTGAAGTCCATTTCCACTAAGAGATTGAGACAGTAATGTGCACTAATTGTGTTTAAAACAACAAATGGAGGGAAAAATAATGCATGTTTCTACCCAAGCAGCAGGGGCTTTCTTCTCACCTTGAGAACTTCCAAGCCTGTTTTGAACCGGTAATTCACATCTCTGTTCATAAGCAGGTAAATGGCTTGGTTCACATGGTTTCTAGCATCCTGGATCTGCAAAGGTACAAATGCAGCCCTATGAAAAACTCCATAATAACACATGCTGGAAAGTAAAGGTTTTCCCAGTTATCTCACTGACTTTAAGAATTGTGTCTTCTCAAATGTTAATGCCATGTCTAAATGTCAGATGCTCTCTAACACAAACCTACTACTGCTGTCCAGAAGCATTACTGGTTCTCCACTCATGGACTGGAGATGCAGAACACTCTGACAGCTACAACCTGGATTGTCAGTGCTAACACTGTTGCTGTCCTGAAGTGACATCAAGTACTCTCATCCTGGGAGCACTCTGACCATGACTGCTTGTTAGGAATTCTCACTGCTAATGGCATACAGCAGTCAGCTTTAACACCATGAACAATGACTTCATCCTATTAGAACTAAAACTAACACTGATGAGCAGCAATCACTGAATTTCTAATACAGTGTCTCTGGCAGTCCCAGAGACCTTTTGAAGTAAAATTGTTGGGATTGAGAGTTATCTCCAGCATCAAGAAGCTGTGCTATTGTGTGGGACTGGACCAGACTCAGGATACAGCTGGCTCAAGTTCCTCTGAAGCAAGAGGAACACAGTTATCAAAGCAAGGTTTATAGGTCCTTGCTTTCACAGGAGCAAGGACAAACCAGAGGAAGACAATGGCCCTGGGAGAAACTGACTTGTGTTCAGTTTCAGGCAGCAGCACAAAAACTGAAGAACAAGCCCGAGGAGTAAATCAGAGGGTGCAAATGGAAGAGGTAAGCAGAGAAGCTTGTATGAGAAGTGTCTGCTGGGAGAAGGGCAACATAGCTTGGGGTATTAGTAGTTTGATATATCTACAATGCCCTCCAGCAATCTCAGCTCCCAGCTCCACATCCTTGTAGAAGCCTCCATGGCACAGATCTGGCTCTGGTTCCTTCTAATGCAGAGGTCAGGGAACACAGAACAGCCCTGCTTTTAGAAAGCACTTGCACTGGAGGCTACAGAGGAAATGAGAATGATAAGTCCACAGCCAGACTGCAGAGAGTACTCTGCAGGTACTTGGGCATCTCCAAACATCATCAACTCCAGCCTTTACATCTCCCAGAGGCTTCTGAGCAAGCTGGCAGCATTACTGAACCAAGCAATGCCAACTCTGCTGTTATGATTTGCTTCATTCATATTCCCCCTTGATTTTGCTCTGTTTTCTAATCAACTTCCTCATAATATATGTGCCTGCACTTGTGTTCCTCAAAAACGTGGCTATGCTACACCTTCTTACCCATGACTTAATTTTGTACAGAGAAATAAAACTCCAGCTGACTTCATTAAGGGAAGACAATTATGATCCTTTGAGATGCTAATTTTTAATTCAGACAGGCCAAAGATCACCATATAACCACTTTAAATGCTTCTACACTCAGTCCTTTAGGCACTCACACTCCACATCTGAACAATGTTAGAACACAGAATGCAAGTAAATAAAGGAGTTTTCCATAAAAGCTGGTAGAAGTCTATCAACCAGGCAGCAGTACAAAACAGCCACAAAACCTGAGGCATTGCTGAGTGTTGTCACAAAAACTTCCTTGCTTTGTTGCAAGGCATAAGCAAACTTGGTCAAGTTTGGCATTAGCATCCAAGTACACAATTTTCTAGATTTCTACGAAGTTATAGGTAGAGCTTTCACTGCTAAAGCAGGCGTTGGGAACTGCACTCAATGCCAAATGCACCTGTCACCTAGAAAAACCTGAGCTATGGCACAGGGAAGCACATTGAATACATCTTCTTCCAACCTACTCAGCTGTGACAAAGTAATTGAGGCAAACTATGTCTTCAGATGCTAGGTCAGGTCCTGAAATCAGGTATATCCCAGCAAAATTACGGGAAAGAGATTCTGGTTCTGGATAGCTGCATTCTTTTAACTCCTTACCTGAGGGAACTCAGACATGCTACTGGAACACAGTAATTTGTTCTCAGTGTAAACAAATGCATCTACAAGAGAATGAGGGCAAGCAAAGTCCCTGAAGCTGCTCTTTGCTCTGCTAACCTGGGGTGACACAGGATAGTCCTGCACAAGCACCTGAGGCACTCCTTTAAAGGAGCATGACTGCTATGCAGACAGCCTTCAGATCAGCTGGTGTGTCTGGAATGAGCCCACCCAGGCACCCCAACTGAAATTAACTGATTTAATTGCACCTGCTTCCTCCCTTAGCTTTTACCACTGTAGCTCATGTGGAATGGATATAACAGTCTTTCTGAAAGACTAAAGTTACTGCTCAGAGAGCACTGGAGCTATGGATGGGTAGGCATCTGGAGCCAACAGGTACCTGCTGCAATTTCCACTGCTTGTCCTCCCGGAATGCAAAATGCAGGAGTTGATTGTTTCTGGGCATTTTCAGATTAACATCCTTGAAGAAAAATACAAACATATGAGAGCAAGAAATGCCTATATGCAGAAGATGGGGCTGGCAGTCGCATTCCATTCTTCCAGACCATCTTGGCAAACTGCCTTCTGCAGTCCTGGCACAACCAAAACCTCAGTGCTTCCATGGGATGATATTAATACAAAGAATAGGTTGAAAGGCATTGAGTGAATCGGGATCCAGGGAGGACACATGACCTCAGCCCAGAAGGTCCCCAAGGAAACTTGTTATTACACAACAAAGGTGGTAAAGGCAACGAATCCCCATGGAAGTTGACTCCAGCACTCACCACCATGTGGTGGTGGTAGGAGGGGGTGTCAGATGCTGGATCTTGACAAATTTCAGCGGTTGCTGAAACATCTAGGCCAATTTGGGAGGACTGACAAAGAACGCTGATCATAGATAACACACAACCATGGTGACCTCCATCCCTGAGGTGATCAAAGGATCATAAGGATGACACCCACCCCTTGTAGTACAAAGCAGTAAGTGTGGCAAGTACTCACAGCTTGACACAGTGCATCTCCCTGCAGCGTCATCACACCTTTCACCTGGTCTGTGCTGGAATGAGAGGAAACATCTGGGCAACATAAGTCACAACAGGCACCTATCAGCTGCCAACCTAACACCTTCCCTCCTTGTCCTGTGTAGCCAGCATGGTTCCTCCTTTTGTTCTCCTTTATTTAGTGTTCAGCCCAGGGTCTGAACACTACTCCTGCCCAGTAGCTGAACACGACACACACTTTCAAGTTGCAGTTCTTGGCCTGTGGTCAACTCCTGTCATATTCTTTACAGGCCACCTGACCCTAACTGCTCTCCCTAAAACATTACCTTCATTTTTGATCCCATTTTTATTCCATTTATCACAATGCCAACAATTTGGTTGCTGTTATAAACAGCTCTAGCAGGCACAAGCACAAGACAATAAATTAATGACTGACATTGAAAACACTGGAGTGTCAGGTGATTCCTACAGGAGTTGAAAGCTACAAACCACACCCCATTCCAAGAAAATAGACCTTAAATAAGTAAAACCCCACAACCTTAAATAAATAAAAACCCCACACCCTGAACCCTTTTAAAGGTCCTGCAAGATGACTCACATCTACAATGAACAGGTTGAGGAGAAGACTGAAGTACCTTGTTGGGCCATACCTTACATTTTACTAGATTTGAGACTCTTCAGATCAACACTGCAAGATCCACCTTACAACAACAACAAATGAAAACTAAATTAAGTTTAACTAAGATCTGAAGGAGACAGCTTTCAAACTTAGTACAGAATTACTGCATCATTCCTTGCAATACTGTGACATTCCTAAGGACTAAGGTGAACTGCTTTGTGACAAGCTTGTGACCTCTGCCAGAGCAGCCACTGAGTTCAAGGGACACACTGAAGATCAGAAAATGGATATCAGTTTCAGAAGAACTGCACATCTATAGCACCTTCTGCAAAAGCCTCAGTTTGCTTTGTGTGAAGGAGATTTACTATTGTTATTTTAGGGAGATTAGACAAAGGTTAAGATTTCTCTGGAGTCAGGGTCAGAAACTGAGCCACGAGCAGAATTTGAGTCTTGTAACTGCAACCACCTGTGTCATAATCAGAAAAACGCCCCTTGGCAAACTGCCCACAGCACTGAGATAACACATGACCATGTGGTCAGGAATCAGTGACTATGTTATAGGTGTCAGCAGGAAATGGCACCAGGCTGGCTCAGGTAGCCCTGGAACACAGCAGCAGACTGTTACCTTCACCTCCCACGGGAGTTAGTTTGTTTTCCTTAAGGCAAAATCTCCTATTAAAGAAAACCCACTATGCCAGGGCTTCTGCAAAGCCCTTCACCACAGATCCTCCAGTGCTGCTGTACCCCAGCTTGGGGCAAGCTGGGGGATGTCCAAAGGACTTGAAAGTTTTGGTTTTATGTAAACTTCTTGTTAAGTTATTCCGTTCATTCCCAGTTCTATCTGTAAGTTGTTGCTCTGTACCTCGGTTGCCTTGGTTACCCCTTTCCCTGAACACTGTTCCTCCCCTTGAGTTGGCCACCCCCATTCCCCCACCTCCTAGGCAGGGACTCCCTGTTTCTCTCCTCCTATTCCCCCGCCTACTGGGCAAAGGATCCCTGCCAATCTCACCAAAGCACACTTTTCCCTCTGGAAAGTTCCCTCTCCCTTGGTGTGTCCCTTGCTCTCTGTAATCCCCCCTCTGCTGTTTCCCTATTGGACCCCAAGTTGCCAGTTACGCCCAAATCCACCCCTGAGCCCTGGATTCATTGGTCCCAACGTTTTCCCTCCTCCTGTATAAAACTCCTTGCACAGCCTTTCTCCTGGTCTTTCCTGTGAGGGCCGATTACAGCCGATAAAGCTGTTGATACCCACGAGAGAGACCCCTCCTCTTTATTTCTTTGCCTGTATGGGTGCACTTCCATCAGGAAGGAACCCTCCACCAAAAAGGAGACCACAAAGTCTGACAAGCAGCAGCAAGCCACATGGCCACGGGGACGTCTGCTGTGTGACACGGTCAAGCCTTGGGCAGCTCGCAACCAGCATCACTCTAGGACCTGCACCCTTTGCTGCAGAGAGAAGTGACCCACTGACCACCACCACTTACCCTGATGTGCTTAGTACAAAGTTCTCCTGCTTGACAGCTCCTCCTGATCCACCGATGGGCAAGGCAAAGCGGTGGGAGGCCTCCTGCCCAAGAGAAGACACAGTGAGTGCTGGAGCATCTGCCTGGGCCCAGCATACCATGAGCCAGGAACAAAGATAATGTGGACATCAGCAAGTGGCTGAATATGTAGCAGTCACCTCTGCCAGCCTCCTGAAATCCATGAACCAGAGCACTTGGATTTCATTCTACTGCAGGACCAGTGCAGCCCAGAAGAAAGCTCAGCACATGCAACCCATAGTGAAAGGCATTTGGAATTCCCACACCCTGGAGCTGGGCAGGATCCCCATGCTGCCCGCAGAAGGAGCAGCACCTGACAGCTCAGCTCTGCACAACCTCAGGCACCATGGTGTAGCCCCTTATCACAGCTGGTCCTTACACATGAAGGAAGTCTGGAGTGAAAACCAGCCGTCCACCTGGTTATCCTGGCTGGTGACTGCCCTTTACACACTTCACCCTTAAAACAATAAATTCTTCAAAACGGGTACTATATACACAGGTATTGCAGTCTGTTGTTGACAGACTGCTACTGTCTCCAGTCCTGGGATTCTGAGTCAGCACTACAGCACTCTTACCTCCTCTGGCACTTGCCCTTCACTTCCACATTTTTGGCCCTGCTCTTCCATCACTCTATAACCTCCCAAAACCACGAAGTGTTAAGGGGCTGGCCCTGTTGAACACTGACCCAGCAGACACACGGTGCATTCTTGGCACACATGAATCCTTTTGGCCAGTTCCCCACTGGCTGCTTGGAAAGAGTCAACCCTGAAGGGCATGCTCAGGCTGGAGAAAGACGAGATAAGTGCTGCCCATCTGCTTCAGCTGAACAGATCAGGCGTCTGAAAGGGGTAGGTACCAGCAGAGGAGTGGGTGTGTCAAGGAAAGGATGATTTTGAACAAGGAAAGTGGATGTTTGTAATTACTGCACAAGTAGCAGCTGTCAGCTAAAGGCCATGTTGCTTGCTTCCACCAGCAAGTCAGTTACAGGCAGATCCAGATTCTCTGTTCCAGAAAATATTCATATCTCAGGCAAATGCCTGGCAGATAGGTCTGGCTGCCTCCATGTGCCTTTTCAAAGCAGCTCTTAGAAGAGCGTCAAGAATAGAGCAATCTTGGGGAAATCAGCTTTACTGGCAGTCCTTAAGAGCACAGGGCAAGCAAGCACTAGGGACAGAACTGGACAAGCATGAATGACTTTTCTGTGCAGCCTGTACCAAGAATTTTTTCCTCCAGGGAAAACCTATCACCATTTCTTACATAGAAGGTCAATCAAAGCCACAACACAAAAACCAGACAAAATTATCCTCACCTTCAAAATATCCTGCAGCTGTCGCAAAACAGCATGGACCTCTTCTTGTAAAAGCCATTTAAATTCTTCTTCCTATGTAATGGGAAGATAACAGTGGAATCATTAGACATCAAACACCAGAAGCAAATCTCTCAGATACATAAGAGAATTATTTAAATTCTAAGTGTACTGCTGTTTCCATGCTGTTTAAATAAAGGAGAACAAAAGATTTCTTCCTGATTTGTTGAAACGCCTCAGTCTCCACATCTCCACTCCAGTCCAATGAACTGTCCTCATTCTTGCCCTTTCTTTAAGAAAGCAACATTCACACAAAACACTGTACAAAAAACCCTAGAATTGAATGTGAATTTCAGAGCAAAATAAAAATCCTGCTGCTTCAAAAACTGGGGCATCTTTTTAAGCTCTTCTGATGGACTCACCTGGCTGCCAGACACCCACCCAGCCTCCCTCACTGCCCCATCCTCAATGGGTCAGGGGAGGAAATAAGATCATGGGCCAAGGTAAAGCTAGGGAGATCCATTGCCAACTCCTGGAAAAGGCAAAACTGAATCAGCTTGCAGACAAATTTGTTGCTAATTAGGTGGTGAGAAACAAAGGTAAAAACTAAAATGAGCATCTCCCACCCCCCACCCCCACCATTTCCCCAAGCAATAGCAGTCTAAAACCAAACCAAGTTAAACTGAAAAGGGGGTGGGGAGGACACAGGCTGGAGACTCCCAATCACTGGGCCAAATTCAGTAACGATCAAGTTTGGATCTGATGACTCACTGCCTTGAGCCTCGATCAGTTGCTGCCACAGAGAAGCCTGTATAAAGCAGAACCTCAAAGCACAGCTAATATTCCTGTTAAACCATGAGACCCCATGCAGGTCATCAGAGAAGTGGGGAACAGAGGTAAGCATGGGACAAAGAAAAGATTGCCACTTGTCATCCTGTAAGAAAAGAGAATTTTTCCATGGGGAGAGTTCTGAGCAGACTGCCCACAGAAAAAATAGAAAAGGTATGGTCAACTCGGAACTTTAGGCTTGTGGCTTCTCTGCTAGATGGTTCCTGTTCACCATGAGGAATGCAACCCGCCACTGACGTGTCATTACCTTATGCAAAAGTTATCCCAACAACCAGTAGGATAAAGTCAGGTTTGTTTCAGCAAACATTTATCCAAGGCAGGCATACACAACAAAGCCAGGCAGGATTCTCTGTTATCCTTCAAAGCAGTTTGAGTGCAGGACCACTGACTTCGACCCTTTAAACCTGTTTTGGGTTTCTGGAAATTATACTGATCATAGAATGTCCTTAACTGGAAGGTACGCACAAGGATCATCAAGTCCAAGCGTGGGCTCCGCACACGACAGCCCCAAGAATTCCACCATGTGCTTGAGAGAGCTGCCAAAACACTCCTTGAACGTTATCAGGCAGAGTACTGTGACCACTGCCCTGGGAAGCCTATTCTAGTGCCTGACCATCCTCTGGGTGAAGAAACTTTTCCAAATATCCATCCTAAACCTCCTCTGACTGAAGTCTATGCTGTTCCCTCGGGTCCTGTCACTGATCAACAGAGAGAAGATGGATCTGCAGCTCTTTCACTCTGTAACACTTGCCCTCCTCCAGGTTCCCAAAGGAACTGTGATCCCATGGGTGCAGGACATGCCTTTAGTACCTCCAACACCCACCAGCACCATGTAGGTGTTTCTACTCAAAATCCCCATTGGTGTCTTTCCTCTCTCTAGTCACAGCAAAAAATCTCCCTTCCCCTGCCCATTAATTTTGGAATAAGTCAAGTTCATGCACATCTGTGCACTGTACAGTTGTATTTTTGGGGAACGCTGGTCATACTCTTCTAAACCATACGACACTGGAAAAATCTGCTTTCCTATGTAGCTTTCCACCCAGACCGATGGATCACCGAACCTCTTCTCCAGACGGCAGATTTCACTCCTCCTCGGAGCTCCTGTCCCGGGGAGGCCGCAGTGGCGACTGCTCTGCGGCGTCCGCGCTGCTACCAGGTCACTAGGGCGGCTCGGGCACCCGCCATGTGCGGGACCGATCAGTGGGATGCCAAGGTCAAAGGGCACATTCAAGGGTGCCGGGAGCAGGTCGGCCTCGGCCTCGGCACCTCACCGCACCAGGCCCGCCGGAGCAGCGGAGCCTGTGGCAGAGAGCCCCGGGCGCCGCTGGTGGGCGAGGAGGGAGGAGGCCGCGGCCTCCGAGCCACGCGGCGACGGGGCTCAGGCACCGGTCCGAAAGCCTGACCCGACAGCAAGGGCGGAACTTGGGCAGCGCCTGCAGTCAGGGC